>CAJNOQ010000047.1:0-90742 GCA_905250885.1 Didymodactylos carnosus
ACATAAGTCAAGCACATGACATCGGAAAAAATGCGTTTTGCATGAGTAAGAAATGTCTCCACGCCATGAGATTCTTACTCAAGAAATTCAAGAAAGTCATGTGCTTGAGAAAAAAAGCTTCACTAGGGTGACATCTGACGTTTCAGGATCACTCACAAGTGACAAAGAAAGTTTGGAAAAACGGTGTTTCCACAAGTTAGATGTGACTTTTTGAACGCTTACAAACACCCTCAGCTACGTCAAAATGACGTTTCTCCGATATATTTATTGAGAGGGAAGAAGAGTGCAATCTTTCTCTCTGATCAGAAAAAGCTTTAATCAATTGCTCACGCATTTCTCTAACATAAACAGATACCTTTACTTCTTCGCTACTACCACACACGACAATAGTGTTATCAGTAATAGTAACAGCATTCCCTTGCAGAAGTGCCACAATCGCTACTACAGGGAGCCAGACACAATTTTTCGTATACAGGAACACCTGGATGAACCTGTCTGAAGGAACAGTTCTGAGATGATCTATGCCATATTTGTTCACAAAAGAAACAAGTTTCGCAACTGCATTAGGGTCTAACTTCACCATTGTCGAGAACGAACAGAGAAACTTTCCAAGTGCTTGCGCGGCCTTAACCTGAACCCACCTGTCGTGATCACGAGACGGATAACCCAACACCGCCCCAATCACTTTATTTGTTCCTGCTTTTTCATCCGGATTTCCGAGACCTCCACATACATTCATTCTGACATTCGTATTCGCATTCCCAAGTGCAACAGTCATCAAGTTGTGGATCACATCATTGGTTGCCGCGTTTTCACCCATATTCCCGAGAGCGTAACATGCATTACTTCTGACATCATCATTCTTATCTCCAAGTGCAACAGTCACCAACCTGTGGATCACGTCATTGGTTGCCGCGTTTTCACCCATATTCCCGAGAGCCATACATGCACTCCTTCTGACATCATCATTCTTATCTCCAAGTGCAACAGTCACCAACCTATTGATCACGTCATTGGTGGCTACTTTTCCGTCCAGATTTCCGAGAGCTTCACATGCACTCATTCTGACATCCGCATTCTCATCGCAAAGTCGGACGAGTAGTAATTGGATCAATGTGGATGGCGGATTTGAAATATGAAGGCATGAAATGAATGACAATACATCAGTCTTCATCTTCGGATCTTGGATTTTAAGGAGTTTCGTAAATGTATCTTGTATTGCTGGTTCGTGTATTAATGAAGTAGTCCTTCGTAATGAGTCTCCGAGCTCTTTGCGTATAACGCCGTGTTCCATGAACACAGCAGTTATTATCCACTTTGTTATAGAATCGATCAACATGGTGTGTCGACGAAATCTTGAAGTACTACCAGTCTCCTCTATGCATGAAATAATTAGTTGTATGTGTCTGAAACCAACCAGATCCAATGGTTCGCATAATATAGCGTCCCAGAATGTATCTGTGCATACTTCGGCATCGCTTTCGATGCAAATACCGGATGCGAAAGTAAGCACAAGAGCGAAACGTTGATTGTACTTGTGACGTTTGATAAAGTCGATTGCTTTTTGAGGTGCAAAACTTATCCATCTTTTATGTTAAGATCAATCTCCGATGAAAGAACTTCATCCTCAAGTGAGTTCACACTTCAAAAGAGCACTTCTTCTTCTTTATAGTAGACTGGTTTCGCCTGATGGTGATTCATTCCAGATGATGAACCCGACAGTGAGTGAGAATCTTTTGTCTTCAAGCTTTATTTTCACTCTGTTTATTTCTCTAAATTCAAAGTTTGAAGTCCATGAGGCACCCTCACCCCTCACAAACAATTCGCTGATCGTTTACCATCACCATTACAATTGAATTCTGAATTAGAAAGATGGCATAAAAAATGTAATGATTTAATTAAAATGGATAATGATTGGAGAGAAAAATGGATAAATGAACCAATTAAAGAGACAGACAATGTATTATATCTAAATATTCGTTATTTATTAATTTTCTTGGCAACATTGCCTGTATCAACAGCTTCTGCTGAAAGAAGTTTCAGTCAATTATCGAGAATTAAAAGTTATTGTCGGTCTAAAATGAAACAAAATGGACTAAACGGACTTGCCGCTGCATACATTCATAAAGATCTCGATATAAATCCAGATGAAATTTTGAAATTATATACGGTCGATGATGCAGCTTTAGAGAGAGTTGCGCTGAAAACAACTTTCGGCTGCGTCAAATTCTTCACGATTTGTGTGTGTTTAAATTTTCCATGACTATCTGACAAAATTAAAAAGGAAGGTTTTTGTTTTTGTTGTTGATCAAGCATATCAATATTATTATTGTTATCATTGTCAGGGCTACTACTAGGAAATGGTGATGAATCTGGTAATTTCAACGATTGTAAACCTGAAACAGAACAGAGAGACATCTTAGTTGATAAATAAAAGAAAATATGTGTCGGTCCGAAAACGTCATGAATAGCATAATCTGCCATCCTTTTTCTTGTATAAATATCTCATTATGTACTCCATTCTTAATTCGGGATCTAAACCATATGTCCAGTTATTCAGTCGTAATTCTTTACTTAATGCCATATTGAATGTTGCTTTTATTGTTTTTTGTAAGGACTACAATGTTTTGTTTTGTTTATATGGTCTATCACTATCTGGACAAACACAGCCGTTTTTATTATCATTAATATCTTCATTAATATTATAATTAATATCGTCATCTTCAAGATCTCCGTTAGTACATGACAAATCAATTCAAGACCTTGCAAATTCGGTTTTCTAAGAGTATTTGGATGACGAAGACATTCTGAAGTGTGAGGATGACGGGTGTTCCAAAAACTCGTGAATAATTTTTGAAGGTCGCATTTGTTGCTTTTGTTATTAACGTCATTTATATTAAATAAGTTTGTGAAGAAAAAGGGAGCTAATTCTTTAATGGGGTCTCCCCATGCTAGTATGATGGAATTTACTGAAAATATTCGATGACACAAATTTCGTATTGATTCAAAGGATTTAGAAGATGGAGATGGCAGATGTTGAGCTTCTAAAATGAAAACGGTGGCTAATTGTTCGTTGTGTATGGCCTGAATTTGAATGATAGCAGGTATTTGTTGTTGTTTGGTTTCTGAAGATGTTGATTTACGGTTCTTTGATTCAGTATCAATAGTAAATACTTGAACATCCTTAATTCTGTTGAGCAGATTTTCTAAAACGTCATCTGATGTTGCTTTATCTATATAGATTATTTGCCCGTAATGTGATGATGGCCAATTGAAAGGAGCGATGTTATTTACTAATTGTTGGTTTTCACGTGCTTTCTCGCCAGCCTTAAGTCAGTACGGATATGGAAATGGTACTTGTACACATCTCTAAACCACGTTTTGTTCGATGCTATAATCATTCGCTTTCTTCTCATCAATCTAATTATCCTATATACGTAAATGTGTAGCGCAAAACTATGAAAATAATTGTCATGCAACTTTTAAAACTCTATATGAGCAAAAGTTCGTGACATATAGATAATCAAAGTAATTATCATCAGCAAACACCTTGATTTCCTTTTTTCTCTTTAGTCAGAGAAGCACTTAAAATGGGAAATGTTTTCCTTATGTCAAGAGAAATGTATTTCTCTTTCCCTTACGTCAAGAGAATCATTCAGAACAAAACTGTTATCATATTCTTTTAGCTTACATTGATCATAACACCTTTATAGAATGGTAGATCTAACAAATATTCAAACACAATTGTTTCGTTATGTTTTATCTCCGCTAATTTTTCTTGGTAACGTTGGTGGTATTCTAAATTTAATTATTTTTCTGCAACCATCGTTACGTAGCAATCCATGTACAATCTATTTCTTAGCCTATACAATCGTTAATCTTTTCTTTGTTGACTTTATAATCGTAACGACACTATTGACTTTCGGTTTTTCAATTGATTTCACTGTACATTCTCTAGCAGTGTGTCGCCTAAGGTATTATTTAGTATATCTCTTCGGTGTTCTATCAAATTCCTATCTGATCATGGCTGCTGTTGATCGTATGTTTGTGACTTTTTCCAACGTAAATCATCGTCAATGGGCGACGACTGTGACCAAGACTTTACAGGCAGTCATAGGTATTACACTATTCTGGTCTCTAGTTCATCTACCGTTGTTGATTCTTCCAACAATTCATCAAGTAACGCCGTCCTCAGCTCGTTTCATGTGTGGGCCAGCTATTGGCAGTGCATTTCAGCAGTATATCTCCTACTATCTACTAGTAGTCACTGGTCTTCTACCACTGACAATTTTAATCAGCTTAAGGTCAGTACGTTTTATTTCCTTTGTGTTTACACCTCTTCTTTTCTCTCTATTTTGTCTGCTCTACAGTTTCACTACACTCAAGAATACCCATCGTCTGAACACAGTTGTGATGCCTATAGATCAATTATCACAGTATCGAATGAGTTACAAAGAACGTCAGTTGATTGTAATGCTCTTGTCACAAGTGTTTGTCGTAGTTGTATGTTCACTGCCAATTTCAATCTATCAAATCTACAACAGAATATCACAAAATTATTCAAAGTCACAGAATCAACTAGCAATCGAATCATTTCTAAATAGTCTATTCGGCTTTTTTAACTACTGGCCCGCATGCATTAACTTTTATGTTTATGTCTGTACAGCAAAAACATTTCGCAATGAATCTAAACATTGTATCAAAGATTTTTGGAATTCACTATGCCGTTTTTATTTGACCGAACGTTAAGAAGTCGCAAAACCGAAATTAAACAGGTGACACTAGCGATTGTGAGCAACGAAGTATTCAAAAGTAATTTTCGAAAGTCAAAAAAGTCTATAATACAACTTTAAATGCACATATCCGATCAAGCTTTATCATGCTCTCTTCAACGAAATCGTTGAATTTCAATTCAGGAGGAAAAGTATTTTCTGTAGTACAATCCTCTTTAAATAAATACTGGTATATATGTTTGAATTTCATTTTAATCAATAAAAAAGTGAGGAGAATAGTTGTCGTTCGAGTTTTCTGTAACCGTAGCAGCTGATAAATTACCGTAGCCCTGCAAAAATTCAGAACTCAGTCAAAATAAGTTCAAACGGGCTAAACATTTTTTCATAACTCCACTTTTGATCGCAGAATCTAAAAATATGAAAAAACATGTTAGTTTCGAGCATTCCACTGACCTCGGAAGCAATGCTTTCACTTTCTCTATTTGTTGCAATCGCCTTTCTACGAAGAGTTCCATTTATCTGTTCCAGTTACGTAACCGAAACCGATAAAGTTTTTTATAAGTGTCTAGCTTCAATCTATTCTATAAGTAATCTAGCTTCAACTGGGTACAACTAGTTGCTATCGATTAATTGGGCAATTCATTGCGCCATTAATTGGTCAATGCAGCGGCCGTTTCAGAAAGGGAGTTAGAAGCAAAATGCGTTTGACCCTGATCTGTCTTAATGCATCATGTTCTCGAAGACAAGACCGAGTAAAACATGTTGCATGTCAGATATCAAACGAAAAGAATCGAAATCATAGAAACAAGATGGTTGTCGGGAAAAGTTATATTAATCTTGCTAACTGAACAAAAACAACTGTAGATTGCAATAGGCGTAGGAACATTTCTATATATTTTGCTTTTAAAAAATTTTAATTTTGTCTATCAAAAAAACTGTTTTTCTTCGAGGGTGTAAAACACGCCGTGTATTTGGATGAGCCTGCCATCGCAAGATCGCAAAGAGTCGAGCGTGTCTCTTCTTTTTTTCATTGTAATTAAGTCAAACTAAATTAGTTTTGAAAACTTTTTACATAGTTGGATAGAGAATTTTTTCCTCTATCCCGGAATCTAAAATCCCTTCTAATCACTTGAAAAACCGGTGAGAAAATTGAAATTTACGAAAAAGGAAAATTTTCCTGCCATCAGTAGGAACACTGACTCTATAGTCTACGTCATATTTGAATGATCGGAAGGAACGAAAGATGGAAAAGAAATGAAAGCACTCTCTCATTCTACCGTAATATGCGTAGTCTATAGAGTGAGTGTGAATGAACATTTATTCATTTTACTTCATGTTTTGTGTAAACCCAGCTACGGAATATCTAGGTTTGTGCAAAAACCCAGGTCCGATAGACACGGTCGTAAACGACCGTATACGGCGGTTGTATTAGGACAAAATACGGCAGTTCACGACTGCCGTATACGGCGGATCTTCTGTGACCTGTGACCGCACGTACGGTCCTAAAACACTTTCTCAAATAACTTCCCTGCCTCATCCCGTAAAACAAAAGCAGCTAATCAAACTCAATAACAACGACATTTCCTTAAATCCTTAATTTAGCATCCCATCATGCCATTGCCTCTATCCCTTTGCCAGCACAAAAAGTGCATAACAAATTATACGAGCCATGAGTAACCGTGACTTTTCCCATATTTGATTGTCTTTACAACTAACATTCACTGAACAAACTAAAGGAGTCATTGATAATCCTGAATCTTCACATATTCAATTTTCTTTAGAACCAAATTTCAGTAAAGAAATTAAAAATCACTAATCACGCTTAACCTTTACATATTTAATTTCATCTAAGCCTCGAATGCACTAAAGAAATTAAAGCAATCGTTCAAAATCACCAATCTTCCGAAATTTCATTTTCTCTAAAAGTAAAACTCGCTAAAAAAAATTACAGAAATCATTGAGAATGCTGAATCATCACATGAAAATGAAATGGTTTTAAAAGGGTTTTATTTATAGTAATGATGTGTCGTGGCAATTTATTTGTGCTGTTAGAGAAAGTATAGATGTCAAACGAAAAGAATCGAAATCATAGAAACAAGATGGTTGTCGAGAAAAGTTATATTAATCTTGCTAACTGAACAAAAACAACTGTAGATTGCAATAGGCGTACAAAAGAAATGACGTTGTCTTCCTAATCTTTCGTCTCCGAAGAATCATTTATTTTCTTATATTGTCTTCATTGTCCATGCTGGTGAATCGAGTATTTCAAAGCCTTCAAGTAACATAAAATTAATACAAACATTATAAACCGTGGCTGACTTGATCTAAAAACAAAACAAACTTGAATTATTAAATAACAGAAGTAAAATCTTCTTTTAAAACCCCACTGCGACCATTTCTTTCATAATCATAGATGTATTTGATGGATCAGTCATAAGAGCGTTCATCTGCTCAAATACCTGTAGAAATTGAGTCGAATCCTAAGCGTGTAAAATCGAACAGATTTATTCCAACTAAAAACACTAATTCTCATTCTTTCGATGATTTTTCTAACAATTTTTCACAAATAGCACGTGCTATTGTTTTTGTCTACTCTCGTTTTTCACTTCCACTAAGATCCTCCTGGAGAAAAAAGTTTATGCATAAAATATTAGTCTGACCCCATAAAATGTGATTAAGTCATATATCGCACGCATTTCAAATACAAAAATGTCTGACTAAATAATCTGTATCTAACGAACAAGCCAGTAATTTTGTTATAGACAGAAAACAAGTCCATTATACATTTCATTTTGCGTTCATTCAATAGCGCCACGAACCGTAATTCTTTGTATGGTACTTGGTTTTTGTCGGCTAAACGTAACCCATAAACATAATAAGCTGGCATAGAATAATACGGCGATGATGGATCGAATAATATATCACTTGTTTCTTACCATTCAGCGTGTAAATGATAAGAGAACAGATCAAAATCATAGAACCAATATAGTTGTCGGCAAAAGTCATATTAATCTTGATAATTTAACAAAAACAACTGTAGATTGCAATAGGTGTACAAAAGAAAATTCACTGTTTCATTCGAGTAAACCGGCTAACAAAACCATGTAATCTTATATCCAGTCAATGAGCAAGTGTACCTTCGTTATAGGTGAACTTACATCTGCACAAATTTCAAAACTACCCATCGAACGTATTGAACATAGAGAACGTCTCTCGTTGAATATATTAAGATCATTTTGAACATTTAATGCTGTTTTCTGTTGTTGTCGAATAGATTCTTGACGATTCAATGTCGATGATGACGTTGTGGGGAGGTGTTTAAATTTTAAGGATTAGACATGATTCTTCATTTATTGTTGTTTTCACACAAATACATTCAACATCACACAATGGCATTATAACTAGAGATATTCCTAAGCTGGATTTAATATAAATTCTTGCTCCATCTTTATCTCTTGCAGCTACCCAAGCAAAACTGAGTAAGTGAGAAAATCTAGCTGCAAAAATAGCTGCAGCGCCCACTTACAGCTAGATTAACTAGATTAAAAGGTGCATTTATCTAGCTACATGCTGATTGAAATCGTGTACTAGCTGAAACGGCTGCTGCATAGACCAATTAATGGCGCAATGAATTGCCCAATTAATCGATAGCAACTAGTTGTACCCAGTTGAAGCTAGATTCAATCTAACTGAAGCTATATCAAATTTTCATGTATTTCACTGCATCTAGCTGAAGCTAGATAAATGTAACTTTTAATCTAGATGCAGCGTCCGCTTCATGATTTTTTTTGTGCTTGGGTAAGGAGAGATCCTCATATGCATAACATCGATTGAAGCCAGTATCTATATGAGAATTGATTTCTGGTGCATTTTTTCCAGTTGTTAACCATGTTTCAGTGAGACATACTATATCACATTTATCTAACCAACTGTGATTTTTCGTTTCCATATAATATCCATTTAAACCTTCAATATTGTGAAGTACTAAACGAAATTGAGCTTGATCATTTAAATTAGCATATTTATAACTCATTCTTTTCATTCTTGTAACTGATTCTTCAATTCTTTCGTCACAGAAAAAAGCATTACTATTTAGGTCGGTTAGAAAAACATTCTCTAGTGAAGTAAGACGGGTTACGCATGTGTATCCTGACCAGTTTTTGAATAATGCACTGGATTAATAATAACTGCTGGAAGAGTTAGTCCTTGTACTTTATGAACTGTTGAATCCCAGCCTTACATAGATTACCATTTGTTGATGTTGAAATCCACAGGCAGGATTATCAAATGTAGCTCTTACTGTCTGGACCACTTTCGTGACCGGATACATGATAATTTCAACAATTGTGTCAAAAGCTCCTTTGACTAATCGATCTACTTTACACATATTCTCTGTAATAACAACACATGCTCCTATACCTACTCTTAAATTCTTGTAATTATCAACTTTTGCTTTCCATTTTGAATTTGACTGTTGTCGATTTCCTTTTATTAAAGTTTTATAGTTATTTTTTGATTTTACATTTATTGATGGAATATCAATAATATCTGTGCATACTTCCGTTAACATTTCTGCATTGTGAACATCAACAAAATCATTTCATGAAAATAAATGGGTTGACTCTTTTCTGTATAATTTTTGTTTATATCGTTCGACACATGCTTTTAACAGTAATTCATCCTCTTTTGTCAAAGATTCTGATTTCTTTTTCTTTCGTAATCTGATACACAGTACATAGAATCCTTTCTCCTTTGTTCTTTGACAGATTGTTAATTCTGAATATTCGAATAGGTCTGTCCAGTAATCAATAATATTGTGTCTAACATAAAGTGGTGAGCCGAAAACAGGAGGTAGTTGATAAAAATCACCAATAGCGACAATAGATATATATTTCCAAAGTGAATACATGCACCTGAAGTAGACATAATTTGAGCAAGACGTGCGTGAAATTCTTTCCATAATGACTGATCAATTAACGATATTTCATCAATAAATACAATCATAAGGCCATTGAGTTTAGAACGGAGGGTGTTTATTTAATTTTCACTAATCGAGTGCATTTGTTCACCTATCATAAATGTTGCATGAATTGGAGCAGAATTTGTATTGAGAGGTGCTGTACATAGTAGAAGATATTTAGTTCTTCTTCTGTCAATTGTCTTAGTAATCGTTTTACTGTTTCTGACGTAAACTTCTTGGGAATAATTTTACAGGAACTTTTTGGCTTTTGCACATGAGCATATTTTTCAATCGTCAAATTTTCGATATCTGGATTTTCATCCTGGTCTAGTTCAGCATGCTTTTTATAGCGTTCTTTAATTAATTCTGCGTCTTCTTCTCTTTGTTGTTCAGCTGATGAACACAATTCAGCCCATTTATCTTCATGTACACCATGTTCATTTAACTCATCTAATGCTTTTTCCACATATTTACTCATCTTCGTTTCAAACCGTTTCTGATTCTCCAATACTATCTCTTTAACTGATTTTGTTGTACCATCTTCTGATTGAATAACACCTTCATGAAAATAAGTAGCATAAGGCTGTCGAAGTTTAGTATCACTCCGGATAGATAGGTATATGCGGGATTTAACAGCGATAGCAACAGCACGATCGCGCCGCGACTGAGGCGCGAAAGTTGACTTCGGGAAATTAAGGAAGTTTATTAAAAATAAAATGACTGGTGGAAAAGCCAGAGAGGACGGGAGGTTATTCCAATCTCTTTAATGTGTTAGGTAAAAATGAGCTATATGATGTTTTTAATCTATAATTAAGTACTACAACGAGTGTATTATGACCCTTACGAGAAGTCTGACAAGTATTGAGTGGTGAAAGAAAATTGAATGTAGAGATGGAACTTTTTCTGTGGTAAATCTTATGAAAATAAGTCAATCGATAATGCTCGAGACAAGCTGATAATGAGGACAATTTCAAGTCTTTTAGAAGAAGTTCTGAGCTACCCACATAATTCTGAAGAATATTGCGGGATGTCAAACGTTGTATCCTGCTCAACGCTTTAGGATGAGAAATAAAGTTAGCGTCAAATAGCACATAAACGTATTCAGCTAAGATATAGGGATGCACAAAAATCTCTAAATGGAAAATAAAATAATAGATGTGACCTCAGCAGCTAGTTTCAGTTCCAATTTGTTAAATTATAGACCACTGGAAATCTAATTTTCTACGTTTCGAACGACACAGCGTTCGTTCTTCAAGAAAAACAGGAAGTTGTGATGAACCTTCAAAACCAGAATATCATCCTTTACATTTGTAGAATCCAGAGACATTGAAGTAACAGGAAGATTGAAAGCAGAAGATAAAATAAAGTTCTTTATTTATCTTCTGGACATTGCATATATAGAGGATATAGAACTACATGACAAAAACTATATAAAGTGAAATAAAAATTTTAAAGGAAAAAAACTCGCTGTCAATTTCGTTTTCTTGAATATGAAAATAAAGTGTCTAATGTAATAAAGTATTTTAAGCTTTTATATTTTCACTCGGTTTACACTACGTAAATAATCACGATTATCCTTAAGCGTAATTAAACGATAATCACAATTAAGAATTTTCTAGTGTAACCTCACATTTTTTACATCACCATTAACAATAACTATATTTTATCTTGATTAAAAAAATGCGTGTCACAGCACTTATCATGATTAAACAGGTATGAATCATTAGCATTCATATACGAGCGTGCCATAATGATCTTTATTCGATAGAGGCGATTAAAGATCGCGAATATGATTATCTTTGAGCATGATTTTCAAAATAATCATGATTATTTACATAGTGTAATCCCAGTGTAAATGTACAATTAAAAAACCAAACATTAATTTTTTGTTAAAAATACTATTGCAAGAAATAGAAAGATGTTGAAATTCTTCAGTGAACATTCGTGCTATTTTACTTCGTCCATTTCATTCACAATCGTTTGACTTCGGATCATTTTTAAGCTTGAGACGGCGAACTCGAATGGTCATCATTTTCTACCATGTTACTTTAAGCCGTTATGACTATATTTTATAGAATGATGCATGTTGACGATTTTACCAGCTGATCATCTTCATATTGTGCCACTTCATCAGAGTTAGAATTAGGGTCAGTGTGAATAAATTCCATATGAGATACACTAGGTTTTTTCGTATTTTTTGTACCATTGCCTGTAACAGGAAAAAATCTGTTTTAGATAATACTGTGATACTTAAAAAAATGCTGGACAACGTCACGCGTGACAATGTGAAATTTACTGTACCGTTTAACATGGCTATGCATGCTACCTAACTCTTATAAGAGAAGGTACGTGATGGGCTTTTGCTAGTACTTCTAAACTTGTGATAAATGTGTGCCAAAATTTTACTACCGATTTTTATACTTCAATAAAGATTCTATATAAATCTGTCTCAGTCTAGAATAGCATTTTCAACTGTGCAAAATTTTTTCAATATCTAAAACATTTACTAGTGTTTTTCTCAGCAATTCCACATTCACATGTCTCGTGAAATAGATCATTATGACGGCGGACTGCTGTTTGTCTTATGAAACAGTGAATTTGATCGTTTTTGAATAAGAATGAATGAGATCGAAAAGAGCTAGAAAGTTCATGCTTGCATTAATCAGTAGAGTAGACCGAGACACATCTTTTCGTAAGCAAAACAAATTCCAAAATCTCTTTGCTAAAGTAGGATTTTCAGAGAATTCTAGTTCCAAACTTCTTTCAGCTAAGATTAGGAAAGTCCTAGCTCACTCGAACTACACTATGAGGATCTGAAATTTTTCTAATGTACGGTATTTAGGGTATTCTGAATCTTATCGATAATAAAACTGCAAAAACATGTTGCAGAACCCTATGGTCTTTCAAAACATTTCTACCAAAGTCTTTGATCCATAAAGTACTTTTTCGGTAGAAAATAATTCCTTTTTAGTCTTATAATGACATTTACCGGAGAAGATTACTCATATCCCACAGCTTTCAGGTCCTCATAACGTACGTCGAGTGAGCTATGACTTTTCAGTCGTAAATTAAAACAGGAATCCTATTTTATTATACAGAGTGCCACATAACCTTTGCCTCCCCCCTTCTACAACCTAAAGGACAGATAATATCAGAAAGTATTTATACCAGATTAAAGCCCATGAAAAACTGGATTTATGAGTGTAATTGATATTCCGCATGATGCTTATTGGCTGTAGAATTATGGAAATTTCTATCGAGTGCGTCATAATGAATGAGCTTCTTAGTATTTTCTATTTTTCTCGTGTTCCTTTAGGATCCTAAGATTAGTGTTTTTTTAAAAGATGCTCTACAAAGAGCCATACCTAAACTTTAGTTTTAGAACTTCAATCAAGAGAACTACATAAACTATACGAAAGGCGAAAAAACTGAAAACTTCGCATATTTGGTATTTTTTTCGACCTGAACCTTTTTCTTCTGCTATTAGATTTTCCGAAGATTCGCTTGAAATCCTACTTTCGAAAAGAAATTTAGAATTTGTTTTGCTTACGAGAAGATGTACCTCGGTCTACTCTATCGATTAACGACAGCGTGAACTCTCCAGCCTTTTTCAATCTCAAGGAATGGCCATTTCCACTGCGAACCGTAACAGTCAGCACTATAATGCAATAAAAACTCGTACTTTGTCCATAGTCTTAAATTATTAAAAGGGACTGTGTAAATCGACTAAAGGAATTCATGTCGTTCAACATAAATACTAACATGATAATGCATGCATAAGCTATGTCATAAAAACGCTTCGTAAAAGAAGCATATATGCAAGAATAAGCTACTAAAATATAAGAGTGATGGGCTTTCGAAATAATAATGAATTAAAAATTGGAAGCTTTAGTGCCAAAGTACAACAATAAAACTGACAATGTTGAGCTAATACTAAATGACATTCACAGTCCACTTTGTTATGATGGCATACGCTATACTTCAACTTACGTGTAAGAATGATTTTTTTGTAAAAGAATTCATCTTAGGATATATGTTTATAACATTAAGCTAAAAACGAACAAATATGATACATAGTTGATTATTTTATTCGTGCGATCAAAAAGAATCGCTGTAACTGAGTCTTCTGTGCAAATAATAGATATCGACGAAAACCCAGAGTAAAATTCATTAAACAGACTCGAGTTTCCAAAGTATATTAGTAATTTGAGTGAGGTGAAACTATTTCGGAGAAATAGTGTTGAATATAAGTCATAGTACAAACTAAAATCTGTTCTTACTCAGTAGCTGATTTCTATATTCTTCGTCAATTTGTCGTCGTGCATCATTTATTATACTTTTTACTTGATCTTTCGTAAAATCGTGCGTACTGATTCTCGTACTGGAAAAGTCCATCTTAATACGTGTCACTGAATGGCAAAGAGAAGTAAAAGTTTTGTTCGATCAAGACTAATCCTATCTTACCATTTGGTGGTGCTGAAAACACAAAAATTCACAACAATCTCAATCATTCAACTGTTATCTTATACAAAGTCTTACCAATAACAACTGGATATAGGCCACCAGGAGGTTGAAATAATACTCTTACATAGCCAACACTGCGATTAATAGTCAAATAACAAATAACTAATTGTTCTTCTTCTTTTGTGATTGTTTCATCCGGATATATTATTCCCCAACCGAGTCTATATAAAATAAGCTTAGGTTGAAATACGTTTAATTTGATATTTATTCTTCTGACGTACAAGTAAGATGAAGTTCATTATAGTATTCTATATTATAGTTTCAAACTATCCAAAAATACACGATTCTACATCTGAACTACAACTCCTTTCTATTTACTGTTAACCTTGAAGAGGAGTTCCTCGAAACAAAGATATTGTCACTTGTTTAATACAACTACCATAGTTAACATACTTATCGCCTGGTTTGATATATTTCGCTGCATCTCCAGTTGGCCAAAACCTAAGGTAATAATCATTCATATAATAACAGTAACCATCAAGCGTTTAAATCTAATAGTTTATTAAAATTCTTTTACTTTTCGACGTTTGAAATCATACAAAAATATTGATAGGGCTAATAAGAGAAAGACATAATAAGAAAATTGTGACATCTTCTTTATTCAAAAATCGTTTAGATAAGTAAATTTATATTTTTTATCAATCAAAACATCAAGAAGTAAAAGAATTATTAGATTCATTGGTATATTATCTGCTGCTGTAATATGAATAATTCTTAGGTAACTATTCACTCTGAATTATTATACAGTAATTACCTGAGGTAATCTTGTTTAAATTGAGACTTTGGTGGAGGATCAAATGGAGAAGCTGTACAAAGTGCTATTGCTGGTGGAGGATTATTTTCACTGAATTTATCAGTTAAAACAATTGAAAAATGATTAAATTCTATAAAATAGAGTTGAAAGATCTAGAATAGTTTATTATCAAATAAAAATACTTTTTCTACATACTGCGATGTAAACTGTAAGGCGCTTGAATACACGAACTTGTACCAATATGTGGTGGTAATTCAAAGATTTTTTCGTTAATGTCAATTTTTGTTCCTTCCGGTACACACCAATCCTCAGCATTACGCTATAAATAATATGAACCTTTCGTTTTTAAATAATTAATGGAAAAATAAATATTGATGAACTCACAAGGCTAAAATGAGGTGGTACAGACACTCTTGTGTGCCAATAGGCAAGAAGTTCTATTGGTTCTCCATGACTTTCGATCATAATTGTTGGCATAAATTCTGAATGATCTTGCAAAGTAAGAAAACGTGTGCCTGAAAATAATAAAGTTCATTAATCTGTAGTTTAAATTAGACGGCAGTCACGCACGCTAGCGAGAGTTGCGAATGGGATGCGAAACAGGAACAAAAGAATGAAGGATACGGCAACAGAGAACTCAGGTTTTTATTAAATTGTGTACAGTATTGTCCGCAGGATTTAACTTACACTCAGCATTAATTATCTGGTAAAAAATATTGTGTCGCATTTTGTGTTGCAGTGAAATGTGTCGCAACTCCTGTGAGAAAATTGTGTCGCAAAAGAATGTGTCGTATATTTGTGTCGCCGTTACTAAGAACTTTTAGACACAGTTCCTGAGGTCATTTGAGGGTCTACTCTCTTAAAAAACTTTCTAAATTATATGTTTTACTATTTTTAATAGTCTTTATTAGAATTTTTCTTGGCTTCTCTTCAATTTTGATGAGCTAGCTATAGGTGGCGTTAAGACGTAAAAGATACGAAAATTTTCGGGCTTTTTAAGTTCTTTCAATTTTGCATTGATGTTATTCGTGGCTAAAGATCTCTGCCTAAGTCTTTTTAACCTTTTTTCTACGTTAAACATTTTTTCTTTGACGAAAACTAACCAATTCGCGGCCTTGACTACGCTATTAATCTCAGATCTGGGAAACTGACTATTTTGAAGGTCTGTGAATATTGCGGGCGGATTGAGCTCGGCGACATTACGTAGTGCATCCAAAACGAACTAAAAATATTCTTAAAATCGAATAAGAGATCAAAAATACCTAATTTTTATTGTTTTCTTGATAGTAGAAATACTCAGCGGAATGTGTCGCGGTCTCAATGGAAAAAATGTGTCGCAAGTCGCTCCCAGTGTCGCAGATGATTATGTCGCACATTATGTCCCAATTTGCGACACATTATTTTTTAGTGTGTGTAATACAAGGATGCATTTAGAGACTAGAGTTACGATAATTACTTGTTGATATAGGGAAGGATCATAAAATGAATCACACGGTAGACGAACGTACTCTGGTATGAAAGCGCGTGTACATGTATGACTCAGATTAATTATCGTGTTTTTTGAAAAAACTAAGCGTTCAAAAGATCTAGTTTGGAGCTGTAAATCCGAGCAACGAAATATACAAACAGTCTCAAAAGGGGAGAAGACACAATTCAGCCACTTCTGTCTCTATAAGCGTTTAAAGTTTTGAAATACCATTTGTAGTTTTCGAGATAACCGTTACAGAAAATCGCACTTTTTTTGTCGAGCATAAAACACCCAGTTTATCGCTAAAACGCGGTTTAGCTTCGCACCGCATTAAATATCATTACACTGATATAAACAGATTCTGATGTAGAAAGATTAAATCAGCTAAAATAGCGTAAATTAACTTACCAACCGGACGAAAATTTTTTGAAAACAAAGCTACTGACATATCTTTATCAAACACTGCAATTTCAATACCCATTGTGTCTCCTAAAGAAAAACATATATGAATAATAAAAGATGGATTATTTCGACATTACTAACCTTTCTTACAAACATGTCCTTTCATGTTACCAACATCTTTGCTGTTATAATATAATTTTCCTTCCAATGAATGATAACCAATTGTGTCTGTAAGTAGGCCCAGTAATTTATTTAGAGAATGTTTCGATGATGCAATACCAATAATTATTTCTGAATGCTCACCTTAATAAGAAAATCATTTTATTTTAATACTGATGATCTAAAGCTAAAATCGATAATTACTTAATTGCTCTAATTCAACGAAAAAAAATCTTCTTTCATACGTCAACGGTTTCAAAAATTGCACATAATGAATTCCTCTCTCATTTTTTGGTATCGATATGGTACACGTTTGATTATTCACTTTTATTAATACATGTTCACTTTGACGAAAATAATCTCGAATTAATTCACGTTTACGCATATCTTTTTCGTACACCTCTACTGCAGGACCTAACATTTGTTTATAAAGTGCTTGAAGTCGTCTTAGATCTTCTTTTGTTTGCGTATCCATTCTTTCAATAGAGACTTTTTTAGCTAAAAATATATAAAAAAAAGATTTTAAAATTTGCATACCGAAGACTATTATATCTTTAACTATACCATATGGTTGTAACAGAACAACAGGCATAAATCCTCCATCTGGCTGCAGAACAAACAATGCATCGACAATAACAGAATTGAACATGACATAAACCAAACATAGTTGTTCAGCTTTATCATCTCGAGATTCTTCATCATAGAAGACACCCCAGCCAATCGTATTGCCTACGTTCACTAAAAAAGAAAATGAAAAGATCTATTTGTTTAAGGTGCTTAATACATTATGTTTTGTTACTTTTTAGTTTGGGATACCAGGTGTAATAATCTTTGAGTAAAGAACATGTCGGAGTAGGTTTTAGAGGTGAACAAGTTGCTAAGCCAACGCTCGCCCCTTTTCCTGAACTTGAAACATCTTGTTGAGTGACAACAAAATATCGAAATAATTTTCCTAATGATATAGGACTTTGTACTGGTAAATCTTCTAATTTTGATGGATTTTCAAAATATGTTGTTTTTGAATTATACGTACTCATAGGCGCTCTGATCCACTGAGATATTGGAATCTAAACAAAAAAAAATTAATTCAAATTAAAAATGGTCGTTATTGTGATCAGATCAGCTACATCAGTGATTGATGGTAATTGATCGACTGCCTGTGGCCACAAAACAGATACATCAATTCGACCACCAGAAAATGTTATTGTTGGTAGATAACGTTCTTTTTCCGATTCAAAATGATATCTAAAAAGTATGACAAAAAATAGACATCTGATTTATAAAACAAGACAATCATAGATTACCTTGTGGCAATTGGTATCTCATTCAAGAAAAAAAGCGTTGTCGATAAATGATTTCCAAAATATGTGACATATAGACTAACTGTATCATCTGAATATATAAATCTAAAATAATTAGTCTTACTTTAAAATAAATGAAAAATTCCTACCTTTTGTGTATGGTACGCCTAAAGTATTTGCATGTAGTTTGTAAGAAGAATAAACACGACCTGTCGTACTGTGATATCCAATCGAGTTATTGTATACACCTATATGAGATAAATTGTTTCATTGTTTAAAGCAGAAGTGTATCGACATTTCTACTAGTCACCTGTATGGCTATCAATGCCCGATGAAGCAATTCCAACGGCTACAGTAGCATCTGGGTCTAAACAGTACCCTTTAACTAATATCCCGTATAGTCATTAAGATACTGTTCTACTAACATACCACATTTCGTAATATGAACGAGAAAATACGGTAGATTAGTTGTCAAAGGTTTATATAATTGAATAATGCCTAATTCATTCGAATTTTTCTTTCCATAATTTATTTCAACTTTATGACCTTTAATAATACTTCTTGTTTTCATAGAAATATCACCAACAATTCGAAAACGATCATCCATTTTACTGATACTTTAAGTGAACACTGAACGTCTTTTAAAAGCAAAAAATTATCATGTATCTATCTTATCTAACATTTCATCTAAATGAACGTTAACTATTTTAAAATCTAAAACAGTAGAATAAATAAGATGTCTTTTCAGCGACGTTCATTCACATTATATGATGTTATAAGGAATTTCATAGTCTTCAGTTAATAGTTTTTAACAATACTATGAATAATACCGGGAAAATTTATCCACAAAAAAGATTCAATATCTGAGGTTTTCAGGTGTGTTTATAGTCTTATTTGTCCTATAAATAATAAACAATAGAATTTGAGTATATCTTACGTAAATATCCAACGATTAGCGTTGATTTACTTTTTTCTTCTAGTTACTAAACTATCGACAACGCTCAAAAAAAAAAATATATATATATATATATATTTTGTAATTTCATATAATTTTCTAATAGTGTCATGCGAGAATTTTTTGGTTTTTTTCTTCCGACATTAGAATATATATATATATATATCATTTTACTTTCATTCTCATTCTAACAATGAATTATACAATCAGAACCAAGACGCATGCTCTACACTTAGAAATGACTGCTAAACATAATATTATATGTAATAAAAACAAAAATGTTTCCTTTCTTTTATTGTTCTTTCATTCTAATAATGTCTATTCGAATATTAAAGATTATAAGACGTTAATGCTAATGTCAACAAACAAAAGAATCATTTAGTAATAATATTAAATAAGAAGTCAAATTGAGTGAAAGAAGCACACACATATAAACATAATGTAATTATTTCATAAAAAGAAAAAAGCTAAACGTTGAGTAAACATCTTTAACTTATAAAATAAATAAAAATTTTATATTCAACTTGAATTTTCTATATTGAGGATGAAAATAAAATATATATATATAGGATTATATAATGTACGCAATCAAAAGGGAAATTATATTAAATTTCAGTACTATTAAAGTTGCACGAAGAAAAGTAATAAAAATTAATTCTATCTGATGAAATACGCATCTAAGGTACTTTTGGTTTCTAAACTTAAAGATGAAATTTCTATAACTTTTGAACTGACTATCTCATATTAGCAAAAATAAAAATTCAGCTTTAAAATTTAAACCATTGAAGAAAAAAATTTTGGCCTTCTTTCGGTAATAATATTTCTTTACTTTTATAAATCCCGACGGAGATACTTTGATTATTTTTTTGTACGTGAGCCTTTCAGGTGGAAGAAAAGTTGGTAGAAGCACAAATTCAAAATGATCGACTTACAGTATGGTTATTGTGACCGGAAAAACAGATCTAAATTGACATTTAAAATCTTAGTCAAGATAGCCAGTAATTTACTTAAATTTGTTCCATTACATTCACATTGAAAAAATATTGAAATGGATATCGTTCGTAATCGTTGAATTATCTATTCTTTTTTCAATTTATTCAAAAACATTTAAAAGTATCAACTGAAAACGTTTTTTATCATCTTCTGATTCATCAGTTTCCTACTTTTCTCTCAGAAGGCTCAATTTTGAAACTATCTACTAATGCTAGACTACTTTAATCAATATATGCTCAGTATGCAATGTCTCGTTTTTTTCTGACGAATCTAAGTATAAAACATTTGATCTTATTTCTTTCGTTTTGTATCTGTTATTTTTTTATCTAATGAAAAAGAGAGGAACTTTTATAATGCCTCAGGAAAATCGCAATTATTTTATAATAAAATAATATACTCGTTCATACATACTTTTGTTCGAATTAAAACAGGATATAACAAGAGCCGTTTTTCGTTCAATAATATAATTTTTCCATTAATTTCAAACTATCTTCAACTTTATCCGTTGTTGACTTTTTGTTTTTTTGCTAACAGAACTAAGAAAATTTTTTTATGTTCAGTCCCAACAGTACGGGAAAAATTGTGATGACTGTCACTGAAAAAAAAAGTGAAAAGAGAAGTAGATATTTAGAATAGAAGTAAAAATATATTATTTCTAATTAGTGATTAATAAACGTTATTATTATTTACCATTATCTTTAATTATAACTGTCTTTCTCGTTTGAGCGAACATTCTAAGAAGAAATATGTTAAAATACGCTAGTGCGTGTTGAAGAATTTATTTTACTCGTTTGATATAGTCCCACAGTAAAAAGACCTTGAAAATATGGGTGTAATGATAGAAATAGTATCATATATTAATGAAAGAGTTTGGAAATTTGGACTTAATGCGTACGAGAAAGAAAATTACGAGTACCGACCGCTAAAAACGTTTTCGAACAGGATTATTCAGCATAAGAAGTTTAACTCTTGTTGTCTCTATCCAAATTATGCCAAAATGGTCATTAGTTTATTGTTCACCTATTCTGTTAATGCGTAGTGGTTCTTTTCATATAATAAAAGATAAGGCTCACAGAAAAATCTGATTTTCAAAGTAAATTCTGCGATTCTCTACGAATGAGCCTTTTTTCTTAAAATAAATGTGATATCAGTAATCAGCTCATGAAATTGCGTCGAATGATGGATAAGTCAAAATATTTTTGTAGAATAAATGGAGTTGAAATTTTTGATAAATGTCTCTCCTCAAGCGAAAATGTGAGCTCTACTGATTTGACCAGTGGTCTACTAATGATTTTCTACTAATTTTGAGTATTTATTGTATTTTATTCCGTATATTAAAACAAAGATGATCTGAAGGTGAATACAGCCATTAATTCAAAGTTCTCCGTTTAGAATGAGAGCAATTTTACTTTTTCTACTCTTTTCTGTCTTCTGTCGTTCAACTTTTTGGTTAGAAATATCTTCTTTGTTTTCTTAGTCGTGTATAAACAGTTATGAAAAAGATGTCAAACGAATATTATTTTTTTAAAATGCGCTTGTTTTTTTCAGTTCTTGAGCAGAATTTTAAGGCTCACAATAGAATGTCAGATACAATGCAGATGGACTGTAAAGAAGGAGGAAACCTCTGAATAAACTGCTGTTTTTGAAGAAAAACTACTGATTTCAGAAAACGTCGAGTTGGCAACTCGCTTCTTAACATAGTTTGAATGCTGCCTAGCAATATTAATAAGACAGAAATTATATCTTCTTTTCTAAGTTTTTCTAAGTTTCCATGAATGTGTCGCCGTAACTACAAGAAAAGGTAGTAAAGAATGCGATATCTTTCGCAGATGTTTCAGCTTGTATTCATGTTTAAGTCAGGGCTGAATCTATAATTTGAAATTCTTAAAATCAGGAGAGTCTTTTCTCTTTACTCAAAAGCAGAAGGGTAACTTTTTTTATTTTTTAGTCCTTTTACTCTTTATGTTTCAACTGAAAAAAACATATACAACAATAACAGTAACTAATAATGTCTAACCGATATCTCTGTATGGGTTTTACTGTTCCTAGTAAAAAATCTAAATATCCTTCAACCATTTCTAAAAGAGATCTTTTTTAAAGAGAGAAATATCATCTCTTTCAGGCTGTTTAATGGAGTATTGTGTTTTTTTCTGCTTCACCGGAGGGTCATTCTCGAGAATGTCCTCTGTGGTTGATAATACCATCCCTAATCAAGTGAAAAATCCCACAGGAGTCACATTAAGTCTTTTAATGACGTGCGCTATCAGTGGCTGCAACGGAATACGGCACTCTGTTCTTGGTTGGAAAAATGCGGCAAAATCACATGTGAACTGGGTAGTTGCACATCTGGAGTAACATTAGATCCTAGGGATATCGGTTAGGCAACACGAAGGTACAAAATATTTCCCTCTGTTCTGGCGCCTGTTGAAGAAAATTTTTCAGAAAGATTTTAAAAAAACAGAATTGTTACTAAAAAATAATTGCAAAAGAAAATATTTAAGTTACTACTGGGTGTTTTTTTGAAATATTCCGTCGATGAAAGTTTTTCATTTTTATGGATAGAGTCTGCACCTCTGTAGCAACACCTGTTTTGCTAATTTGGCTAGTTTTTGTTCGGACATCCCATCATTCTGTTCAAATAAAAATCGAAGCTGGTATAAGTCGACCTTCGTGTGACAGAAACTTTGAATATTATTCAAATAGTAGTGGTTCTTATATACTTTCATGGGGCTCACAGTGAAATGGCGTACAAAACGTGAATGTTGCACGGTTTTTACGGTATTCTCAAGGTTCAACGACAGAAATAAATGATGCTTCAAAGATTACTAACAAGATCAGTCCTTGTCTCGCTGAAATGATTGCTTTTCTACGAGTAGAAGAAATCTTGTGCATTGTCGCTTCTGCAGTGAATTCGTGAGTATAATATTCTCTTAACATAATGTTTGAAGAGTATTTCTTTAACAACAGTATTCTACAAAAAGCAGAGCTAAACTAAAATGATTTCAACTGTAAAGACAACAAAAGAGAAAGCAACTTTTATCTGAAATGAATAACACTGTAATAAATTACACTGAACCACGCATAAACATTCTGCATACAAACATCATACATCACAGAGAATTAGTTTTACTTGATGGTGAATCATGCAACATAACAATCGTCGCTTATTGAGAATTGTTTTAATTATCATTTGTGCTCGTATGAGTCATATCATAGATAGAATATGATTATAATGCAAAAAAAGGCACTGTTTCCAACATATCTACCGAACCATATACTAGATAATTTTTGCCTGCACAAAGGGAACATCTACTTAATATAACAAACATAAAGTCCGAAGGAACCATACCAATCAGACAAACCGTTGATAAAGAAGCGTGCGTCTCATAGCTATGCATTTCTTAATTGGAGAGCATTTTTAAACGATCGGTTTTACTAAAAGCATGACCCAGGTGGAACTATAGCTAAAGCTATAGTTGCGAGGCAAGGTAAAAAAGTAACAAATTTACATAGTAACAAGGAAGATATAGCAGAAGGTTGTGACTATGGTTCAAATTAATTTTTTTCACTTTAATTCCGTATATGATAGACTGATTCACAATGTGCTCCGTTTTTTTTCTGGTAAACAGAATCATGTAACACAATGCTCTCCTTTTTATACATATATGATATATGTATAAAAGAGAGAGCATTGTGTGCGCACGCATATTCAATTTAACCTTTGTTACATGTAATTTTTAGAAAGAAAAAACATGTCACAAATCGGAGAAAAAGCTCAACAAATTTTGATAAATTGGAAGAGTTGACAACCCTGTTTTTACTTGAACTATTGTAAAGTTTATAATGACAAAACAAAGAGGAAAAAAGCAATAAAAGAAAAAAATCTATTACGGAATACGTCTATTTTAGAGTGCCATTCCATCCAAAAATGAAAAAATTTCTCTTATCTCAAATAGTATACTATTTGTACTCATTCCAGACTGAGATTTTTACTCCTTGAGAGAAACTCTTAAATCTATATTTAATTCCTCCTTTCTATATCAGAACCATTGGTCTTATGCACATTTTTCTTATTCATGAAAAATTTCCCCCAAATTCTTTTAGCCGTTCTACAGTTGAAAGAAGTTTAACAACAGCTAATACTATACCCACAAACTACAGAAGTTAATGATGAACTAAGATATTGAGTATTGCAACCACCTAGTAACATCAATCAAATGTGTTAGTTCATATCTAACTTGTACAGTATGTGGATCTAGAGAAAACTACAATGAAAATGAGTCGCTAGCACCTATGTGAGGAATGTTCATAATGATAACTATTCATTGATAGCTTCTCTTCATTTAGTGTGTCTATGAATATGATACAACTACAATTCGCTAGTTGCTAGTTTTCATCGTAAATTTGTTATATTTTCTTTCTATCGGGCTCCTGCGGGAGTCAGATAACCTTCAAGACATTCCTGAGGACTCGCTCGGGACTCCGGTGGGACTTTCAAGTCTCACGGGAGTCCTTTGGAAGTCTCAGCTGACTCTCGCAGGAGCCCGGCATGATCCCGTGACAGAAGTCCGGTGAGAGTTTTGTCGGGAGTCTTGACTTGGGTCTCAATAAAATAGCAATTATTTTGTAAGAAAATGCTTGTTCATATAGTTTTATCGAATAAAAGTAGAGTATAGCGAGTATTGTGTTCAATAATGTAACCCTCCTAATAAAAAACCATTCGCTATTAGAAGACCACTACTGATCACTTTTTCTGAGATCCCGTGGACAATTTTCGGGGGAAAAATCGATCTAAGTTGCGCACCAAAATAGAAGGTCATGGCGCTCTTCTATTATGGAGAGAGTTACTGTCCTCGGTAATTCCAAACTAAATGTCACTTTGTCTGTTGTTATCTTTTGTTTTCCACTGTTGTATGACATAATTGAGTTATTTGATTTAATCTTCATCATTAATTAAGAAAAGAAAAGGGATATCTTCAGCATAAAATAACAGACAAAAGAGAGAAAAAACATCAATGCTCAGCAATATTGAAATATTTGTTCACAGCAAACTTATATCTCACTTTTCTTTGTATATGGAATACACCAAGATAATCAATAAACGTTGTAAAACATGCTCACCATGATCTCAAGCTCTTAATTGAACTGTTAGTTTATTGCACGATTGTATCTGATGGGATCCTGCCGTTATGCTGTATCGCTGCTATATCAGTGTTTGCTCGAATTTTAGCTAAAATTGACTTAGTTTAGAATCACAGAATGTATGAATAGTTTGAACTCAATTATTTATACATATTCGTGCAGCTCCTTTTAGGGACTATCAACTGCACTAAGAAGGATTTGCGATTGAAGCTTGAATGATAGAGAAAAAGAAAATACCGTAGCAAATAGTGATAAAAACTTAAATTCAAAGTAGTTTTTTTTATAAAAAATAACGTTTTTTTATTTTCAAGTATTCATTCACATATATTATTGATCAGCTCACCGAGGTCTCTTAATTGGCATATTTGACAAAAAATTCCATTTTCTATCGAAAATAAATTATTAATAGCAATCCAGCGTAAAAAACATTAATAATCTATTTTTGCAACAAAATGCGCTTCGGAGTTCCAAAAAATACGGAAAACCACATAAAACTGAATTCTCTATCGATCTATCTTGAAATAAATCATTTCGCGAAGGGAATTCTTCGACATTTTCAACCCCGTTCTTTCCGTTTCCGCCTATTAGATTAACTGCATTTATCATTTAAATATATAGATTTCTTTCGTTTCAAATTTACTTCTTTGTATTCAGAACTTGGGAAAACGTTCAGCAAGTTCAACAATGTATAAAGTCTATTTCCATGTGTTTCATGTATAGTTTATGATTAATATGGGAAAAATAATTTTAATTGAAATGTTTTTATCGATATAATAGACATTGTGCAACAGACATAGTTTAATACTGACGCATAATATAACAGCCACACTAACGAGGGAACCTCCCGAGATGCCCAATTCCGATTCAGAAGCTTTGCACATGGAGCGACAGACCTCAGTGAGGTAGTAAATACCCTGAAAGGATTCGGGCTCATGACTCTTGAAGACCCGGTTTTCTGGAAAACAGTTTTTCAGAAACTCTAAAAAATAACCAAAACCTTTTCTTAATAAAGCATGATTGTGGCCTGCAAATTTCTGATTAAAATGAGACATCTCCCACCTCTACACAACCTTTCTTTGCAAAGTTATAGAATTTACAAGAAAAGCCCTAAATTTTGCATTGTCAGTTCAAAGCTATAGAAATAAGATGAAATTAATTTAGGGCTTATCTTATAAAATCTATAACTTTGAAGGGTCGTGTAGAACTGGAAGGCATTTCATTTTAATCAGAAATTTGCGGGCTTAAACTATGCCGCACTAGCAAAGGTTTCAGTTATCTTTTAGAGTTTCTGAGATACTGGTTTTGCAGAAAACCGGGTCTTCAAGAGTCATGGGGCCGAATCCTTTTAGTGTATTTACTACCTTACTGAGGTCTATCGATCCATGTACAAAGCATTTGAATCGGAATTGGGCATCTCGGGAGGTTCCTCGTAAGTTTCATAGACAAAATGCTACGCACTTCCTATATATATCCTACTAGGATCCTATAGAATCCTGATATTTAGGATTCTGTTATGCTTTGTTTGGATTGTCTTATTTTGTTGAATAATCGCATTTTCTCATTAAGATCCATCTCGGATTCTAAAAGAATCCTAGCAAATCCTATGACTTTCGGATACCTCTATTTAGCTTAGAATTTTGTTAGGATTCTATAAAATGATAGAAGGATCTTGTCAGGAAATTCATAGGTATCTTACTGGAGTTATTACGTATTTTAGACAAATGATCAAAAACACTTGAATTATGATAAAACTGTATTGTTTAATTTAGCTTTGTTTTAATTTCTACTAGCAATACAAGTTTTATAGCTAAATCTATGTGTTTTTCGAGCGATCTCATATTGTAGCACTGGTATAGTTGATCATAGCTTTTTGTTTATTGTATCGCAATTGTTATCAAGCATCTAATATTATCTTAATGGTTGAAATAGTTGTTGTAACAGATATCACCAGGGGATTTTTGAAAAAAAATTTGCGTAATAGAGATTCCAGAAAAGGTTAAGATTCTTTTGTCTGAAGATTCAAACTCTGAGAACAAATATATGACTGTAGTACCCATCGATCAATTTTGTAGACAGTATCGAATTCTTACAGGCATCTCAGCGTTTAGCTTTTAAATAAGAAATTCGAACTTTTTCCGCAACCTTTCTCGAGCAAACTTTTCCTGCTTCTTTTCTGTGATCATTCTCAAACTATTTCAAATCTCTTTCGGCACCAAATCAAATTCTTCAAGTAAAATGTTTAAGTCCACTATGGGTGCGAAGTCTGAAATGTATGAGGAGATATATGTTGAATTTAACATATTGTCATGGATAAATTTGGAAAATAACTAGACTTATATGTGACAATTTGTTCAGCTTCATTAGCGTTCACTCTGATGGCTGACTAAGTTTTTATTAATACACATGATTGACTACAAATGTGATAAAATGTTTTGACAACTGATATGTTTTGTGCATAAAATATTCTCTTATTTATGGAATATTCACATATGTTCGATGATAGTTCAATACTATCCTTTTACTCCATAATGAGATTTACAGTTCATTTATTTCATTCAATCGATGATCTGTCGTACGTTTGGTTCAGCAAAGAAAAGGGCAGAAAGCAAATTTGGCACTGTATATATACTGTTGTTAGAGTAGTATTTCAGTAGTAAAACTTTTCAGAAAACGACCGATACGATGCGTATCTATTATTGGACCCAAATAACAATGTTACTATTCAACACAGCATAAAAATATTCTCCGTCTACTTCAGAACTAATTTTCAGTGCGTCCATCTAAAGCATGGTTTATGATAAATTTTATTACTGTTAACTAATTTTCTATGAAATAAACCGTTTTCACTCATATACAACATTTACTGTTACCGAAAAATTAGCATGGGATAAATTACTAAAGCTTAGAATTGATGATATCGTTATAGTTCTAATCTAACTGGTATATGTATTTATATACGATATATACGCATTCAATGCAAAATGATACTAAAATGATGCTTTTTCTCTATCTGTATTGCACGTACGAAACAACATCTTGATTTCTTGTTATTATATTTGTGTTTTCTGTATCAGCTTAATAGATGTGTAGGAGGCATATGACGCACTAAAACAACTAATGTATCATTCGTTTCTCCATAAAACACAATGCACGTTTTACTTTAAATTAAATTATTAGATCATCAGAAATAAAGCAGATATTCTACATAAGTGTCGATACAGTACAATTTGATGACAAAATATGTACAATGGAAATAAATGATTACAATAATCGTGTTGAAATAATGAACAAATTTAAAAGTAGAAGTTATAGTTTTAGAAAACATAAAAATGTCAGTACAATTTGTAATAAAAACAACCTCAGCCTGAAAAAGGGCGTATAAATCCGTTAGATGATTTCTAACAAATAATTAGAAGAACGCAGTGTTTCCATATTGTCAATTTAGTCAATTCATACTTGCTGTACGATCAGACAAAAGTATATTGTATATCCCGAGCAGCGACAAAAATTTGTCTGATGGGTTTGGCGACTGGTTGAAAATCTCGTACTAAACCTGCTCGAGGGATAAAATTCGTTAAATAACTGGTCGGGTCATATTTTATAGTTAAAGTACCGATGTATCATAGCTATGCTTATAATTTTATGCTGGATTTAGAACTAATTCATGTTTTAAATAATTAGTTAGGAGGACACCAGATAGGACCATTTATTCACCTATGATGTTTTTGTATTACGTTTACGTAGAAATGTGGAGTAAAGTGCCATGCAATTAAAAAGCATAATTTATTTTCTGTCTAAATACTTCTTGACTATGAAAATTTATCTTTTCTCTGAAAACGACTTTTTAGCAATCTGTAGGACATGAAAGCAAAGCGGAAAAAACTGTTTCAAAGGAAAAGATGGATAAATTCGGAGTTTTATGTTATCATAATCTAAAAATTTTAAATGGTTTAATTGTATTTTCAGCAATATATGAATTCTTTACTTTTATACGTTCATAATCAAAAATAAAGTATTTTCTTCTCAACTTTTTCTTACGTTTGGGGGGAGGGAGAGAAATAAACAAGATTCAGTGTGGTCGATAACATATGTTTCTATTAACTTTCAAGATTGTTCGAAAGAGTCTTGCTATATTGGCAAGCATAGGACATGTGAAAGGCAACTCGATTTGAGCATATATAATAGGAAAGACAAGTAGACAAAACTTATAAATATGTCGATAATCACAAAGTATCTAGATTATGCAGTTCTAATAGTAGATGATCTTGGTTTTGTTGACAAAATCAAAAATGAATTAGACGTATCTGAATTAATGATGTCATGTCCACATTGTACGCACAACTTCAAGAACAATTTTCTCAGCCAAGGAACGCCTCGACAGAAAACTATAGGCGAATATGTGAAATATATTCTATAATGGAGGCTCCATTTCTACATAAAAAATGAATACAAAAATAACGTGAGCAAAAAATAGTCATATCTCATCCATTTATACCACTGCTCCTATTTTGTATGAAACACATGGTGCAGTTAGACAGACACTAAATGTACGATGAAAATAATTGAAAAAGGTCGCTTTCCAACATTAAACTATAGAAGAACTGCTACTGATACAGAGTTATATAGAAATCAAACGTTGGAAATTATTCTCATTTTTGTTAATTAATAACTTCATATAATATAATAGTACATAATTTCAAAAATTCAAGTACATTCATATACAAATGTGGAATAACAAAATCATCAGTAATAAAGTAATTAGTCGACAGATGTTTGGATATAATGTTAACAACGTTTTAATCAAAGGGTAAACAAATATCACCGTTGTACAAATTGTTATTTTTATTAGAGAATAATAATAATAAAATATTTACGTGACTGTATACTATGTACTTCACTTAACAATAAGTGTGATATGTAAATGACATAACAAGAGATCGTTCCCATTCATCATTTTCGCTGCTTGAGACAACAAAACGTTTTTTGATTACGCAGACTCCCACGCTTCATTACTCTTAGCGATGGTTTCATGATTTTTCTAGGAAGAGGAAGAGGCATAGTGGCTCAGATTGTTTGGTTATCTTTTTTGAAGCTTGAAAACATCCTTTTTGCGATTATAAAAGCAAAAGATAGGCAATTTCAAAAATTATTAAAAGTTCGTCAAAATAATCTTTTTTTCTGCTATTTTTTTGCATGCTGAAACGAATTCTCAGAAATTGGACCCGGATAAAAACTGTTTAGGATCACACGGCTACTTCTTTCAGGTAACCATCTAGTAGGTTTTTGCAGTTGTTATCTGAACGATTAAAGCGTAAAGGGAACCTTCTTACTCTGAAAGAAAAGGGCTCTGTTTTTAGGAAGAGAAGAGGAGAAGACCAATGAGCATGTTCTTGTCGATGACTCTATTTTAGAAATAAAAATAACACACAATCTTGAGCAAGAAGATAAAAAATTTAGTCTTCTTAGTTAGCATAACAAACTCTTAATGGAGATGGTTTTGAAAATAAAGTTAAAAACCGTTTTCCTCGGGTTGTCTTACAAAAACATGAATAAAGACAAGAGTTTATGTCTAAGAAACGCAGCATCTTTGAACATCACGCACCGTGTATAACGTTAATCTACAATTTTCTTCTACAGTAAAGATGTCACAACAACTTTCATGGGTTTTTCTTAGTCTCGAAAGACAAACAAAACTAAAGTAAACCGAAAAGAAGTTGAGGTGTAAATTTCAACTCGTTGAGTAGATAGATTAAGCCTATCTTAGATCGTTTGTTGGTGCTATTGCTATAATATCTATTTAATTTCAGTCTGATATTCTTCTAATAGAAGAAAATTAACTAAATAATACGTTGAGAGGCAACAGTTGAGAGAAAAATATATATATACACAATGAAACACACTCAATGGCTTTCACAGATTGTGTGCGCGTGTATAGTACAATATAATAGAAAATATAACTAACCACATTAGTACAAATATCCACAGTACTAAATTTCAATATTTTTTATCGTTAGGTTACAGTAGATTAACAATCCACTATTTTTGAAGCTAATAGTTTCATAAACTATTTCCACATTGGACTCTTGACTTAAGTACATATTTGCATAATCCATAAATATAGAGTAATGTTCAAAATTTGATTAATAAGTTCGTTATAGAGTCTAATAGTTATATTTTTCAGTGATAATTGAATTCAATCGATAACACGTTATAAATATTATTGTACAATATCATTTGAAATTATTATTCTTCTCTTAATGAAAAAACCAAATTCTAATATAGGTAATAATGTATCTGACACATTAAAGTAGTTATGAATATTGTGTATAATATTTCCTGCAGGCTACTATTTGAGTTTTAGTTGTGATATTGATTCCAAATTGGAAAATAATCTTTTTAGAAGACATATGGTTACTAATCTAACCAATTAGAATAAGATATGTGTGAATTATCTTGTTTTTTCGTAATATTGAAGTACTGAAAGATAAAATATGGGAAAATTAAGAGTAACAATAATATTGAGTTATTGATATCTCTTACTACCGTTAACATATATTGAATTTTGTTATATATTTTCTTTTCAGAATTCACGATATTGAAAAATAAATTTCTTCTTGATGGCTATACGATTTATCTGCATATCACACAATGTTTAGTAAATAATCTGATAAATATTGCCTTATTATACTTTATGTTTGAATGGATGTTTGAACAGGTATTTGTGGATCACTAAGATGTAAACGTCTCATTAATTTTAACCAAAATGTTTGAAATGCATTTTCACGATAAAAATTTGCATATAATAAAATAATGATAACTAAAACCATAAAAATAATTCCTCCAACATACCATGAATCAATCGATGAAATTGGTTCACGTTGTGTAGTTGTACTAATTGTAGAATTTATTGTCAATAGGGCCTGTACCATTATTTACTTGTTAGGCCAAAATTTAAAAAATAAATGTCATTATCATCATTTTTCAATCTATTTTTATTTTAATATTTTTCTACATGTAATCGTAATTTATTTTTCCTAATATTCTTACTTTTTTCTTACATACGAATGAAATGAACAAAAAAAAATTTATCTATACTCTAAGTAAGATGTTTACCATAGACTCGATCCTCTTTACTTCTTTTGTGTTCTTTCGTTTTACTTATTCAATTACATATTGTAATACGTTAATAAAAGACAAAACTCACACCGGCTGCTAGTTTTATAGACAAGAGAGAACGAAAAGAACGAAAAGAGAAGAATAAGATTTTTTTTTTCCAATGGTTATCTATTCTAGTTTTGCATATAAAGAAATATTTATCCAAAATACTATTTATATATATTTTCTTATCATTAATTTGCAATCAAGTTTACACGAGAGAATTTATTACTATGCTCAATCAAATACATTTATTGCTATTAACTCATAGTTTTGCATATTGAATTTATTTTTTTAAGTTTAACAAAAGTTTTCTAATATTTTTTTTTCTATTACATGTATTCCAGAAATATATATGGAAAGGCGAAAATATACGTGAAAAAACACAGTGTGCACTATAAATATTATGTTCTTACAAAATTATTTTGATTATAAAACAAAATAAAGCTTTTATTAAATATTGATTATATAGAAGAAATTCTCCTTATTATTAGCTTTTTTCGTTCTACTCCGCTGCACTTTTCCGTGTCGACTACTTGCACCAGTCTCAGATTTCGTACTATAGTACTTGATTAAAGATGAAAGACCGTTATATTGTAAGGGTAAGAACTGAACTGATGAGTAAAAGAGATTAAGTACTTTCAAGAAATATAAGTTGATCAACCAAAAAACAATCGCTCGGCTTTTCCACAAACGATTCGAGACCACGCATTATTTTCACGTCATCTAATGTTGGATCATTTCGTTGTGCTGTACGCTGTTTGAGTAAATAATTATAAACTTTTTCAAATGTTTCTTCTCCAAGTGTTCTCATTGCTTTTCTAGAATTATCATTATTTCGAATGTTAAAGAATGTAGACTAGAGCTTTTTTTTTGAAGATAACAACAATTAAGATAATCAAAAGAAAAAAGGATACGTTCGAAGGTTATTGATTTTTTTATCTTTTGCTACCGGTCCATAGGCATCATGTAATGGATTGTCTCTCAACGTTAGATTAGCTAAAAAAAGAAAAGAAATACTAACATTTGAGTAACATAGTGTTTTAGATACATACTATCGTCAAGTTTACTCATTCTCGATGGCGTAGCCCTTCCGTTCGATCTATCATCTACTGGTGGATCAGCGGACGGTATGTTCGATTTCTGTCCAATTGTTCTAGAAAGTGATAAATAATTTGATGATTTTGTTGGACTTATTCGTCGTTGTCTTGGATTTATTGTACGACTTAACGAATTTGTTGAACGTTGTAATGCAGACATTGTTCGTTGTGTGCGATCCAAACGACTATCACCATCGGTACTACGAATTTGATCACGAGTTGGACTTATATCAGATGGTTCATAATCTGGATGTTTTAGGGTTCCATCTGGATTGAAATCTGTCTCGGTTATTTGTGTATAATCTCGTCTCAATGGTACTATCGGTCGCTCATCACTCGAGTATGGTTTACTTGGACTTTGATGAATCGTATTGCGATTGTAAGATGTTGCCGGTCGATTGTCTAAATGGATGAAATAAAAGTTTCAATATCAAAATTAGAAATCATCTATGATACGCAAAAATTACAAAGCCGAACCAGTGAAACAGAAATCAGAGAGAGTTAATGCACTCACAAAACTTTGAGATATTCAGACTACTAATTAATTTTTTTTGGTTTACGACGTTTCTTTCGATTAACGATTTTCTTCGATTTTTACAAACATTGTTGACAGTAATAAAATTTATCAGAGCAAGAACTAGACATGGAGGATAACAAGGTATGTTTGTAACAATAACAGTGCTCTACGATAAGAACGCACTGATTTATACAAGGAGAAACTTTTATATGACATGTTGTGATAATTATATTTAGTTTATATTGAAATAAAATGGTACGTATTTTGTATAATATGTTTGACTACAGAGAATACAATAGAGTATATATGATCCACTCAAAAAGAGAAACAACTAAATAACTAAGGTTATATAATCTTACTACATGAAAAATCGCATCTTTCACGCTCTTTTCTGATCTTATCCAAAAATGACATTTTTCTTTTATGAGATAATTAATCTCCATAGTCATGTGACATGATACTTAACGATATATGTAACTTATTCTGTACAGAAATGTGATGTATGTGATGAGTGATTAATTAGTCATATGATAGATCTAGATCTACTGTGCAATAAACGTATACGACCGTACCCTCTTCTTCTTTGCCCAGCTAATTACAAGCTCTCCGTTATCCATAATAGTCCAGATTTGAGAAAAAGATGGAATGAAATCTACAAATGTGGAACATAACGCATCTACAGTTATCTTTCAGATGTCTGATTTAATTATCGTATAATAACTTCTGAAATATAAGCATAATTTCACAAAACTATTAACTAATTGTGGTAGTTCATCGTCACCTGACGCATAACAGCATATAGTCGCCTCGGTACAGACTAAGAGAGCGTTTAATCATCTATTATGAAATAATGAATCTCGATTGTTGTTACATGTGCTAGTTATTAAGTACAAGTGCATGCGGTAGATAGGTTTATTTAATTAACTGAACTATCAATACGTTAAGAAATGTCATGAACAGAGGTGGCACAGGAGAGAGTATCGCGAAAAACAAGTGATCTAAATCTGCTTTCGTTCAACTCAATTGGCTTAAAAATCTCAGACAGAATAACGAAAGTAAAAATACATTTTTAAAGTATTAATTACGAGTCAATAGAACTAGGTGACGATATGTACTCAGATTTTTGATCATGAAACAGAAAACTTTTTACCTGATTTGTTTTGAGACGATTTATTCTTTTCAATTATCTGAGCTGCTTCGTGCATATTTAACCGACTTGCCTGTCTTAAATGAATTAGTTTTGTCATGATTGATAGTTATATATAGTTGAGGTTTTAACATACGAATATTTTTGTACTTTAGTGTCCATATCTCTCTTAAGTTCTAATGATTGTTGTCTCAGATTTATTTCATCATCAACATCGGTGTCATGATCCCTATTGTCAACCTTTATTTCACTGCTAACAGCTGTATTATCGTCTTCTTCCTCCAGCAGTTGATCATTTGCCGGTATAAACCAATTTTGTTTTTGCATTTCGAGTACAGTTAAATTTTGAGCACTATAATATCAGGACATCACACAATTTGACGTTAATGTACAACAAAGGAACAATTCTAGGTACATACAACATAGAAGCGAGTTCTTTTGAACGTAATTTGCCCACAATTGTATTCTCTAAAGGACCGGTCATTTTCATGCGCTAATAGAAAATAACGAAAATATTTTTATCAAGGATTTATCTTTAGCAGAGGCAAACAATGAAGTATGAAATATCTCTATGATCTCTCAAATTTCTTTTAGTTATATTTATCATATTTTTCAAAATATTTTGAACCAGATTGTAAAATCTTACTTCACGGTGTTTTTGAATGAAATTCGATTTTAGTAAGGCAGTTGCACTTGGTCTCATTGCAGGATCTTTGATAAACATTCTACAAAATGAAAATGATAAATTTTGTATTTTTATCAACTAGAATATTTCCCCTGACTGAAAGTCTAGGATAATAACAGAAGAATTGTCCGCGTCTGGTTGACAAAAAAATTTTCATTTATCATTCACCATTTAACTTAAAATTTAGGTATATTTTTATTGAAGGAATCAGTATTGCGTACATTTGAAGTTGAATATCATTACTACATATATGAGAAAAGAGAATTTTATATATCGAATGATGATGACTCATCGAACTATTGTGTTAGACTTCGTGTACTTTATTGGTATTAACGTATACAACTTCATTGAATGAAGGTCTGAAATTTCAAAAAGGATTTCATTCATTTGCTTTTTATCTTGAGTACAGCACTTAGTGCCTTATTTCTCACCACTACCACAATTCGCCAAACTTTGAAAGGAGAACATATTTTGAGAAAGTTCTGAAAACTTTGGGATGAGGACCATTCGATTCAAATTTTTTTTGTTAACTTTATTTATAACAGGCTGTTTTTGTATCTGAATTTATTCTGAATTTTGCTGCGATGGTACATCGTTTGACGATTTTGTTCAATTCTAATATTTCAGAAAGAAAAAAAAGAATTAACTTCCACATTTTGAAATTATTTTTACTTATGTATGACTAGTCAATATTTGAGATAAAATTCTATATCTTTTCTTTTTAGAATAATAAATAATTCAATAATTATCACGGTACGCTTTATCGATAGACTATCAGTTGTTAATCCTAAAAAAGAATCATGATCGGAAAATATTTCTACGATTCTGTATTGTCAATTCAGTCATTTTCGTGGAAGATTAATCTGAAATCACTTTTGGAGTTCAAAGAAGTTTTATCATGGTTAAACTCTTTGAAAAATGTTTTCAAAATGAGTTATAAATTAAATGAAGCTAGTTCTTTCAGTTAAGGGTCTGTGAATCGCAGATGCATGTTAATTTTTAATTTAAGCTTTTATTTACTACTTTTTCAACACATCATTGAGTTCTTTTGAATATGTTGTTGGTAATTCTGGTGGTTTTCCTTCAACGACTTTGTATATAACATTCATTAAACCTTTACCATCAAAGGCATGTTGGAACGTACACATTTCGTATAAAAGACAACCTACAGACCTTAAAGGACAAACATAACTCAAAATAAAAATTTTAGTCTTTTCTTATATATATTGAGATTAAAAGTACACGAACCATATGTCAGACTTTGAAGTATAACCATCATGTTTCATAACTTCAGGTGACATGAAATATCTGAAATTCAAGTTGAATTAGCAATGAATTTCAAATGATCCGAACGAAACATGTCCTTACGGTGTGCCAGTAAATGTTGTAGCCTGATCCATAGTTCCTACTAATATTCGACTAATACCGAAATCTCCAATTTTGATTTGATCAGATTTGAGAAATATATTCCTGTAACAAAAGCAGATTTTATTTAAGCCTTATTCTTCCAGCATAAAAGCGGAAATTTAAATCGTCGATAAATACAACATCAATTTTATACAAATAAGAACTTGAACACATGAACTTATGTTTGTAGAAAACAACAAAACCAACCCAGGTCGATCGTTCCGGCCGCTGGAACCGACCGATTTCGTTGTATTCCGTCGTCGTTCCGGTCGTTTCCTTTATGTTCTGGTGTGTTCCTACCACCGGATTCCGTCGGGTTTCCGGTTCGGAAAACTCCTACGACTTTTTCGACTGGAACCAATCGGAAACAGAACGAAACCAGCCGCAGGAACAGTCAGCTGGAATCCAGTTGCAAGGAACATGCCGGAACAGAAAAGCAACCGGCCGGGCAAGAATGACCTGGGAAGTTTACCGTTTCTAGTCTATATGCTCGACAACGATTGAAGTTGAAAGTAAATCTAAATTTTTTTAACAATACTTTTTATTCAAACCTTGTTTTTAAATCTCGATGTAATATGTTAGATTTATGCATGTGTTGAACAGCTAATAAAATTTGTAGAAGCCATTCTACCACTTGATCTTCTGACAATTGTTTATTTTGCTTTTTGAGTTCTTTTATTTTTATATCGAGATCGCCGCCCTAGATCGAAAATAAAAATAAAAATAAAATTGACTGCAGCCATAAGCACAAAGTTATTTATGTTACCTCACAATATTCTGTCAATATACATACGGAATCATTTTCCAAAAAACTTCCATGAAACTACAGAAAATAAAAATGAAGAAATCTGACTCTTTTCACAGTAGAACTCTTTACTTTAACAATATGTTCATTATTTAATTTTGCTAAAAGTTGAGCTTCTCGAACTGAATCAACGGTATCAGATGGATCCATTTCACCCAAAGGAATAACTTTGAGCACTTTGTGAACCCTATGAAAAAAAAGGTCGAATGAAAGGAAATATCATGTTGTTTTTTTAAATGTAACTTACTCCTCATTTTTTGCTTTAAGATCTGAGACAAGATACGCTGTTCCGAAATTACCCGCACCGAGTTTCTTGATAACTTTATAACGTTTTAAGAAAATTTGAGGTACGTCACTTTCCGTCATTTATAGAAATATTTGATTTATTTCTAGAACCACAAAATGTCTGTTCTAGAATAAAAGAATTTTAAAAAAGCTTAAAATGATTAAAATATCTGTAGATTGTCTAACCAAAACAGTCCATAGTATAGTTAAAATATTCAACATTTTTATAAATATTGCATCAAACAAATAAATTATGAGACTAAAACTTATTTTAATAAGAATTTAATAGTAAAAATACATAACACTGTTTTTTAACGATATAAATAGAAAGTTTAGTTCAGAGAAAAAGTGCACAATTAAAAATAAAATAAATCTAAATACTTTAGACAGTATGTGTGTGTATGTGTGTAAGTATATTTCGTATAAATAAAACTTCAGTTTAAGAAATTACTGTGTGGTTTAATTCATTCAATAATTCATTTAAAACTAATTCATTGATTAAAGTGCATGCATATTCATTTGAACTTATATCATTTAAACCGGAAATAACCTTTTCATCATCTAATTCTGGATTTTCACGTTGTTCTTCACGTTGTTCATGGAGATAATTGTAAATTTTTGTAAAATTTTGTTCTCCAACCAATTCCTTCGATTTACTAGGCAAAATAATACAATCGGATAGGTAAATAGAAATATTAAGATCTATTTAATAAAAGATACCTTCGATAAAAGTCTGTTTTAGTTTCTTTTGCTTTCGCATTAAATGCATCAAATGAGGCATCAGAACATGGTACCACTATGATGATCAAGATATTTGTTAAATAATAATCCGTGTATAAAAATTAGAATATACCTGGTAGAGGAGTTGCATCATCGAGCGAGTCAGATGATGGAGCAGGTGATAATGAGTTTAGTGACAATACTTGTGGTGATAAATGGTTTTTTAGTAATGGACTATTACTATATGAGCGTCGAAGAACTTGAACATGTAAATCATTGGAAGATCCTACAAGGGAAATATCAAATAAACTTTAATTTATTTTGATGTTTGCTAATTTTTCATTTACTTGAGACTAAATCAGGTGTCAGTGATTCTGTTGCAAGTTTTTGTGTGTGTGGACGAATGTCAAACTAATAAAAATAATAAATTATCTATCGAAGTTAGATGAATATATTATGCGTGTTGTATACTTTTTGAAATTCACTCAAAAGTTCTGAGGCCGTTGGTCGTAGTGAGGGCTCTTTTGATAACATTCTAAATAAATTTTAAAAAAAATTGAAGATTTTGAAGAAATGAATTTATTTCTCTCTTGCATTACTTAGTATATAAATTTTGAATATTTGACGAAAATCGTTGTGGTAAAGACGGAATAGGATCACATAAAATTGCTTGCATCGTCTGTAATATATTTCGTCGTTCAAATACCTTTTTACATGTCGCCATTTCATAAAAAACACATCCAAGAGACCTATAATTTAAAAAACAAAAATTCAATATGAAGCAATTGTGTTTTGTATTTCTCGATTCACGAACCAAATATCTGACTTTGCATTATAACCCTCGTAACGTAAAACTTCTGGAGACATGTAGAATGGAGTACCAATGAATGTCGATGCTTTATCGAGCGTATTAATCATTAGTCGACTAATTCCAAAATCACCAAGTTTAACTTGATTTCGTTTTAAAAATATATTACTGGAAGGAAAAATATAGATAAATAACTAATTCATGTCAGAAAATTCTATGGGCTCAGATTACCTAGTTTTAAGATCTCGATGTAAAATTTTTTTCTCGTGTAAATACTCAACAGCACTCAATAATTGAATAAAAAAATCTAAAAATTGATCTAAGTCGAGTCTTATTCGATTTTTTCGTAATGTTTTCAAACACTTTTCCATGTCGCCATCCTTCAAAAGAACTTAAATAAATGTGATATAAATATACGGATATATAACTGTAATACTCTTTAATACATACCTCACAGTAATCGGTGACAATGCAAAAGTAAGATGAATCTACGAAACTATCATAAAATCGAACAATGTTTGGATGACGAAGATGAGATAATAATTGAGCTTCTCGTTGAGCGTCAAGTGATTCTTCTTGTGGTACGTCTCCAACAAATACAGCTTTCAACACTTTACTAAAAACGTAGAGTTAATAATTGTTCAAATAGTTACAGAATTTTACTATCAAAAATATTTTACCGCTCATGTTTTGATTTTGTATCGTGGACTAAATAAGCAGTACCAAAGCTTCCTTTACCAAGCTTCTTCATTTGCTGATAACGATTAGCATACATAACACAACCATCGTCTACAAACGCAGGAGTACACATCTAAAGTAAGAAAAACATTACAAGTTCAGTACAGTTTAAAACTTCCTGGGATTCTAGCTTTTTCCTTTTCATTTCGCTAACAATATAATGACAGAAAATGTAGTTTTAAGGATCTCCAAGAACTAGAAATAGCGGCAGCGGTAGTTTTGGCTCTTACATTAAATATTTTTACACCCCACTAGCTATGACTGTTTCAGAAAATGTTGTAACAGTCTCCATTTATTTAAAGTCTCCAGGTGCCGCCATCGGCTATGAATAAGTAAGTCAATAAATGCCAACACACCAATTTATAAAGCTATTTTAAAACAGAAGCAGTTTTAAAAAGTTTCTTGCTACTGTTTAGTTTTTGGTTTCTTCTAAGAACTTCTTAAAAGATTATTTGGTAAAACAATAGGGAAACATTTTTTAGAAGTATCTCGACCCGAAATTTGTTGCGCACAAGGTTCTGAAAGATTCAAATCTGCAGTCTGTTTCGACCAAACCAACTTTCAAAATCTCTTGTCTTGTTCAGGTTGATATAATGTTTCGTAGCCTAAGTGTAACTTTTAAACAGTTTGATAGCTTTAAGTTGGCTATAATCCTCCTTGTGACTCATAGGATATACAATTTCACATATAAATTCATATTAATCATTCGTTTCAGGTAACCATTACACTAATCGTTAACATGGCATTAACTTCAGAAAAAAACCCTAAAGTCGACAGAGAGCGCTATGTTACATCCACTATTGAACGTTACAGCACAAATCGATTTTTCTCCATTATTTATATAAAACGTGGATTTAGAATTAAATTTATATGTATAGCTTACATTTTACATATTTTATGTTGCAAGTTTTAGACATGGATGAAGATCTGAACAGAAAGGAACGGTGCTTTTTTATTATCGAAATGAAAAAGATTAAATTTTCTATTCTAGCATGAATAGGGATGTTACAAATAATGAACATCTGGTGGTAAAGACTCTACTAGTGTTTTTCATGATATTTTAGTGATTCGACATCTTGATCTTTTCCAAAATAAATATCTCCTAAGTTATTATAAGCTTATCCTAGATAAGGATGACTAGATGCTACTTTAGCCACAGGTTGAACAGTCTACATCTACACTGAAACATTTGATGATGTAATAAAAATTATTGATAAAATATATCAAAAATAATATATTACAATCGGCAACAATCCAGAAAGAGTGAACTTGGTCTAGATCTATGAAGATGGGACGCCGTTAGGCACTACGTTTCATGGGCAAGCGATCATCACGCATCCCGCTTGTAATGAGAAGACAACAGGCTAGAGACTGTACAAACGGAAAACACAGGTAACACTACAACTAATCGTGTCATACTCGCCATCAGGTGGACGTTCCTGAACAAAGTCAGAAGTGTGACGTCCCATGAGAAAATGCTCCTCACAAAAACTTTTTTCTCAAAACTTTTCGCCTGAGGGAACAAGTTTTTAAAAAAACCGAAAAGAGAAATTGAAATAAAAGTGTATCAGATGTCCGAAGAAGAGGTAGTAATTGTTATGTGTCGTTGAGTTCTCGTTGATCGATGGAAGCGTTTGTTGTTCGCTTGGATCATGACTGTATTTGCGAAGCTACTCGATTACTTTGAGTTCGATATATTTCCTTAGTTAAATCTTTCAACTGTGGTGTTATATATACAGTTATGAGTGCGATGAATGTCAAACATATCGATGTCATTATTGCACATATTTCATAGGTAAACTGATGGAGATGGCCAACTATTAACCCATATACAATAAAAATAATAGTTGGAAATCGTAGTAAAATTAAGATAGAGACTAGAATCACGATACGCTTGATTACAGTCACATCTCTTAGGTGCTGTCGTCGTCGTGTTATTGTTGATGAAAGATGCATATACTTCGTTATCCAAAAATACATGACAGTAGTGGAAACTAATGGACCCAAATAGAGTATTCCGATGAGATAAAACGAGGCGCGAATGTCTGTGTAGGGAATAAGACAATATTGTTCACCAGGCAGCTGAGCATACCGATTTATGAAGATTGTTGGTAATAAAACGAAAAATGTGAGTAGCCATTGACCAGACACTAAGACAATGTACAAAGAATACCGAAAAAGAAGTTTCTTCTTATAGTATACGACTCGACAAAGTCGATAGAATGCCTGTAAACAGTAAGAATAATATATTGAACATTCGAAAACGTCATAGAGAAGACCCCATATGTAGCAGAACTCGATATCCTGGACTAGGAATGATCCAAATAGATTCGAGCTCGTCATTATACAAACGGCAAGACAAGTGAGAAGGGCGGCTAAACAAGCGTTACATGTTAATAAGATCGATATATCTTTTCGAAATTGTTGCCGATGTTTGAAAATAATAACCAATATTGATGTATAGATTAGAATACAAATAGAAATAGTGCAGAAAACAACTATCCCAATGATTGTGGCAGGCAACAACGTCGAGCAATGCTTTATTCGAAAGACCATCAAAAACTAAACAATCAGGTGCGCCTTCTCTTCTTCTAAACTCAATACTGATGTTGTAAAAGGTTCATCAAGTGAAGGATTATAATTTTCACATATAAATTTATATGACATCCAAACAGAATTTTCCTAGGAATATGAAGGTGACATCAGATAGGAAATTCAATTTTCTGCAAACCGAGCTAAAAAACTTTATTTTAAAATCTCTGGAACAGTTTGAAATGTTGATAAAAAGACTGCCAACTGGCATCGTTTTTTCAGTTTTTCGACATTTTTGGCATCAAGACTTCATCCTAAAACAAAAAGAAGGTCATATTTGGAATCGACGTCAAAAACTGCACATCACAATATGCCTTTGAAGTCATTTAGAGACAAAACGTTTTGCAGTAAAAATTAATTGGATTTGGTAAATGAAAATCGAGTCACAGTACCCTTTACTGAATTTAAAACTGTAAAATCATTTTTCTTTTGGCAGACTGCGGCTGACTGGAATGCACTACTAACTGAGTCCCTAGCTGCTGCATCAAACGTACGCCTGTTCAAATTTGGTTTACGCTCTATGCTACAGTGTACTTATAAAACAGTCTGGATATATTGTTTTACTCTTTTTCATTTTTATACGTATTCAAACTCATTGTTACTTTCATTCTGCTTATATAAAATAAATATTTAAGAGATACAATATCGCCTTCACAAGTACCCATTGACACAGGTTGGTGATTTCTAGGGATGTTACGAACCCGAACCTACGTTCGAAGTTCGGCTTCGAACTCGAACTTAAGTTCGAATTCGCAAAGTTCGGGTTCGGAAGTTCGAGTTTAAAGTAACGTTAACGCAGATTTAACAGCAAGGTTGGCTAGACACGGCTCGTAGAACATGCCTGGAGCTTTTTTGATACTACAAGCTTTGAGCGGATATAGTTTCTCACCTTCTACTCCCAGTTTCATGGTGCTTAATGAATTAGTGTTGCTTCTAGGAATCAGTGTCTCACATAGGCTGCAACTTGCAATAGTGGGTCTTTTTCAAAACAATCTGGGTTAATCTATATGATTATAATATTTAACCTTTTAAGATATTCTACATTTTTAGTCTATGATATATGGCAGTCTTATATCAAACATTTATTTCTCCCTCATCGAGCAAACGTCCAGTTTAGACATGGTCGGCACCGTCCCGACGGACCGGGACCAAACACTAGAACTAGAATGAGCTTCGACAGTTGCATAAAATCAGCTAAAACTTGATCTGTTCTCTATACTAAAACAGAAACGTTGTGAAAAATCGTCAGGAAGTCTCAGGAAGTCCTTGGTCACGCCCATGTATAGTCCAGTTTGAGAAATTTTTTCCTCGTCCTTTTAAGCACAAATGTACTGTCTTTTTGAACAATTGTGACACATCTTTTGAATACACGTGTTCTTAACACATCCATATCAGAACAACAGAAATCTATCTTATTCACGCTTTTGCTTGTAGCAAAAATCTCCTTGAATTTCCAGTATCTTAGAAAATTGCCGTTGAAATTCGATAAATAATTTTCTAGAAAGTAGAAATTTCTTTTTGATTATCTATAAACTGGAAGTGGGTCTGCTCCGAGTGATGGCACGACCAGGTTCTATGGGAGTTAACCTCGCTCATGCTTTTCAGAAATTTCTGGTGGTCCGAGCACGGTCCGATTTTCGAACCTTGCCACCAAAACTTCGCCCCACCACTGTCTCTGCCTACATCAAAACTCTTGCTCTTGCAAAGAGAGAGAGAAACCATTATGTTACATCCCACATAACAACTTATGGACTAGCACATGGTCTAACTGCTAGGACATAACAATCTCTAGTAAATAATTGAACGTAAACAAAGTAGAAACGTAGAGAGGTTCTGAAAGTATCCCTCTACTTCGAAAGTGTTTTAGGCACAGTCGTTATAGCTGAGTTGCTAGTGCGCAGAGTAGGATGAGCAAGCGGTAATGTTTCTGGTGCCATACTAAACGCCTTTTCATATTATTTCAATGCTTTCTCATAATCACCTTGTTTGCGATGAACTTCCCCGATGTTATTATATGTAGTTGCAATAGATAGGTGATTTGGTGGAAGTGAAATGGATTTAATTTCAAGAGATTTCTCATAATATTTCAGATAAAAATGGGCTGTATGCCCTAAAGTGACTGTCTTAACTGTATCTGCATGTCCGCACAGACTGCAGGCATAAACGGCATGCAATTTTTAATTGCTGCTTTTGTCCTACTGCAGTGGCTGTTCGTTTCCATCGAGACGTTCCATATAGTCTGCCAAATTCTCCATGTCGGATGCCTCATCTACCCGAATGAGTTCCGCTATATATGTCGGTAATACATCGTCATTACTATTGCCATCTTCGTGTGAAAGCTATGAAGCGGATTGCTGATGTTCGTTTTGGTCCTGCTCCATCACCATCATTTTTGATGCACAGTCGTTATAGCTGAGTCGCTAGTGCGCGGAGTAGGATGAGCAAGCAGCAATGTTTCTCGTGCCATACTAAGCGCCTTTTCATACTATTTCAATGCTTTCTCATAATCACCTTGATTGTCATAAACTAGTCTCATGTTATTATATGTTGTTGCAATAGATGGGTGATTTGGTGGAAGTGAAATCAATTTAATTTCAAGACCTTTCTCATAATATTTCGATGCTTTCTCATAATCACCTTGATTACGATGAACTTCCCCGATGTTATTATATGTTGTTGCAATATCAGGGTGAGTTTTATTTTTAAATAAAACGAAACGCGTCGCAATAAGCAACAATTTTATTTTCTATGGTATCATGAACAATATTATAAACAAGCAATATACTTATATATAAAATACAAAATCTAGTATAATTCATGAAGAACAGCTTATTGCAGCTAAACAACGATATGAAATAACAAAAGATATTTAAAGTTATAAACGGTCAACACGAAGAAAAGCTTGCTGTTCTTTACATGAACATGAAAAATTAAACAATGATACTGATTCTGATTGATTTAATTTCATGAAGAATAAAATATATACCCGTAAGTTTCGTTTGTTTTTTCATTCTATATTCTTTTTTCGTTCTTGATTACTAATTAAATTTATTATCTTTTTTGGATTACAAGAATTTCACATTTTTCGTTTTATATATATATATATGTAAAAACAACGACGCCATATCGATTGAGAACGATTTGAAACTGTGCACTCTTGAAGGAGAACAATATTTTATAATCTATCTCAAAGGAGAACATATTCAACTGCTGCACTCTCGAATGAGAACAATTTATAAACTTATTCTTAAAGGAGAACATTTTCAAATAGTATACTCTAGAAGGAGAACAATCGTTTGCACATAATCTCAAATGAGAACATTTTTATTATTATGGTCAGAATTCTCTATAATCTTTTGTGCCCGCGACTCACCATCTCATGAATGGCACCTTCGTACTGATGTGGTACTGGTGAAATGTCATCTCCAACTTTTCGCTTTAAATCCCGTACTAGTGGATGCTCAACCTTGACTTCTTCATGTGCATGGTTCCCACGTTCCACTAAAACTGCTAACGTCGTTGCTAATTTTACGCGTACGAAGGCGATAACGATACGTTTTATACAATAACGACTTATGACCATCTTTACTAGTATCTTCAGTCGCATATGATAATGACAGTTTTTGTTTCTCGATAATCAGTCTGATCAGTCGAATATTTTGATGTGCCAACGAAACAAGATTACCCAATTATATTAGCCAATGTTTTGACAAACTGTTATTTGGGAACAACCAATAACATTGTTCAACAATGTCAGCTGTATTCGGCAGGAATATGAAGTTGTTTGCCATAATTATACACATGTATTTTAAAAACCTAATCCGAAAATTTATGATTTGTCAACCAATAGCATTTCCAGAATATATATTGCCGAAAGAATGTGAAACTGGTAATAAACAAGTGAACGGTTAGATTGTGAATAATACTGACTAGTGTGAAACCTAAACTATGGTTGAGTAAGAAACATAATGAACTATCGCTCATGTAAAATGTATGTTGACATTGTTATCGAAAAAAAATTATTATGGTAAGACGAAGTTTAATGAATGGATCTGGAAGAATACTTCTCATTTATTCAGAAATTGTATCTACGTGATTTTTACACAGACAATAATTACCAACAAAAAGGATGGCAGCCGAATACTTTAAGTGAAGTCGATGATTGCTTTGTTCTTGTCAGCCAAGATGAATATGCTCTAAATGTCATTTTTGGAATACTCATCGACTTTATTGGCATCAATGCTTTGAAAAGAACATCTATGTCATCTAATTCTTACATCAAATCCCGTTGGAAATCTATATAAAATTTCCTTTAGATATTGATCTTTATGAACTTAATTAATCTTCTTTTATTCCGGTACCGTTTTTGTTTCAAGTTTATCGTGCAAACTTTTAATTTCCTTTTTCATATTATCATTCTTTTGTATTAGTACTGGTACGTGTTCACAATTCATATTGATATTAGAATGAGCGACAATCAGTAACTCAATGATGAAAAACAAATGTAGATCAGTATAAAATTTAAGCCCGAAAGACCTAGTAACGCTGGATGACTAATAGATTTTAAAAGCATATACTGACAGAAAACTCACCGTTCTCTCAGTTGCGTTCTGAAATCAACTAAACAAGAGTGAGCAAATCACTTTCTGAGAAAAGTGCACGGTTTTTGAAGAAATTGAGACAAAACTAACACAAAGAGAAGAACTGATCGAAAAGAAAAGACAAATCACATCTGCACGGATAATGAAACATAACCCACGAATTTGCATAAGCAAGTGTATTTGATTTTGGACTAAATTGTGCAAAGTAAATGCATGAGTTTTAATTTCTCATTCTATGCAACCTGTGATGTTTGTGTTCGTCTCTTTCTCACTCTTTATATATCTTGGACAAGCCAAACATCCCGTTTTCTCTGTGCGTGAGCCAAGAGCGAATAGATTCAGAGTACGGTAACGTGGCGTCGTACACAAAGCAGAAAGGCTGCACATGGGTGTGATATGGAAGAGATTTTAATACTCAAACAAAAGTAGAAGAGTAGACGAAAATATTGAGCAAATGGAAATGATCAATGAATAAATCAAAAATGAACATGAAAAATATGAGATAAATGCTTAGAAAACTGCATGATCAGTAAATGAGATTACAAAAAGAAGATTTATCGGAAAAATTCATTCTCATTTCACACAATTAAAATTAAAAGTATTATCACAGATAGAAAAACAGCTCATTTCATTCAAAATACCCGTCATTCACTGTCAAAAGTTATATTTTAAAAGAGAACATCGGAAAAAATTCATGTTTCGAGGTGACAACATTGATGTCGAAGCAAAGCAATAAGTAGATGATAATTAAATATGTCTTGTTACTACATCCATTTTCTCTCAAAATTAAAATTAAATGACTGTCGATTAGGTGCATGAGGAGAGTATGTTCCCGGGCCTGGTTGATCGACATTTGTTAAATCACCCGTCCATCGACTTGTACTAGAAACAAATGCTGCTGAACTCATGTATTTCTTTTCTAAATCTTTGAAATCGCGAATATTGTCTAAAATATTCGAATATTACGTAAATTATACATAAATATACTAAGTATGCGATAACAAGAACTACATACAAGCGCCTGGACCAGGTAAAGGTATCTCAGGAGGCGGAGGCACAGCAGGAGCACTGATTGCTAAATAATGGCGTCGTCTATGTAAAGAACAATGTCAGCAATAACGAAGTTCAACACTAGTCACCGTATAATCAACACCTACGGTAATAACTGTCGTACGACTTCTTCTTTTAATGGTTCAAATGGGCAATAAGCTCCAGGTCCAGGATGCTTCAAAAACGAAAACATTATGTTTGCAAGTGTCTTATATAGATATTATGCTCGATATACCTCCTTGTCAGAGTGCGTAGCGAAAGCGTCACGTTTGGATGTGGATTTGAAACTGGATTGTAAGATAGGGGCCGATAAATGTGTCATTCTATCATCAAGATCATATGCACCTAAAAGCATTTTTTTTTACTATTTTATAACAAAAATCTACAAAAGTTTTGAATTTTTACCCGGTGCTGGTGTATCCATAGTTTTAATCGTGGCATTTGCACGTTTTGTTTTTGAACGAAATGCAGCAGTTGCTGTGACATTATTTGTCTTATTTACCGTTTTTAATCCTTGAAAAACCTTAACAAATAGTATACTGATTAATACTAGTTTCTACTTAGCATGCGTCATATAGCTTACATCATATTGGTTGGGCGCTGGTACAGATGACTTTGATGATGATACTCGTTCAGCAATTGGTTTTTGAAACATACTAGAATATTTCCGACTAAAATCGTGTCGTTGTCCAATATTTCCTGCAATATTGTACGTGCCAGGTGACGGTGCACTGTTACTTGAGCCAAAATTACGCCGATGACTCTAAAAATAAAAGCGTCAAGAAAGGTAAAGCTAAATGGGAGTAGAGAGAGAAGAATAAGATCTTCAATTTGGAAAAAAGGAGTTACTTTTGCGGCAAGTCCACCAGAACCCAATTTTGAATCTGACGGTTTTGTCAGTTGGTGTTGTAAAGTATTTGCTGGCTGATAACTACCAGGTCCGGGTCGATCATTCTAAATACAAAGCAGCTTAGATTGGTATATAGGCGGTTTTTTGTTTCAAGTTCGAGTCATTTACAACATCATATTGAAATCGTTTGGCAGTTTGCTGGAATCCATGTTTGTCACCATTGCTAGAGATGATAGTTAAATATCTGGAAGGAATTGATGGTGTACCAGATGCACATATGGTGAAACCTACGAAAATAAGGAAAAAAGAATAATTCAGTTGCATTCTACAATAATTCAACTATCGGAGTGCATCTATTTTGTGCAATTATCTAGGAATCGTAAACGAATAGCAGTTACTTTTTCAAAACTCAAATACAAACAAGTAAATAACGTACCATCTATTCAAAACTAACAAAAAACTTGAAACACGGACTTTAATTTGTAATATAAAATTGAGCTTATCACAGTCTTTGTCCACAATTCAGATTACTGACGGCAAGCTAGGAAGTTTTGCTTCCAATGCTACTTCGTGCAGACAAGAAGCGTTTCTAATATTGACAATTTTAAAAAGAAGAAGCCCCCATTTAATTAGGTATGCTTGCGTAAGAGTGAGACAAAAACTCGCGAAAATATGTTCGGAGTTTAAATTTATTTTAACTTTTTGTGTACACACGTCTCTATTTGACAATATATTAGTATTAGTATTCATCATCATTCATTCATCATTTTTCTTTTATTTTACATCTTTAAAAACTCAATAGCACATTCAAACACTCAAATGAAAAGATATCAATACTAATATACTCTTTGTCAAATAGATACGTGTGTATACAAAAAGTTAAAATAATTTAAACTCTGAACGTATTTTGGTGATTCGTGGTGTTCGCAGTTTGGTCTTTCTTACTCAGACAATTCGTTTAATTATTTCTCTCCTCTAGTACATCAATGATATTGTATGTACAATAAGAAAGATAAATAAATTTAACAACTAATGTTACTTACCATCATCCTCTAAAAATTGAAGTATTGAACAAAAATAAAACAATTAGAAACAGAAAAATATATCAGAAAGTCAATAAAATAGTCATTTCTTGTCTAATCATACCTCGATGAAGTTTGGTCAAAGCAGACTTTTGTCTCTTCTCTTTGGACAACGGTTCCACCTTAACGATGCTGTCTGTGGCCGTGACAGTCATTCATAAAAAATATCTAAAATGAAAAATTATTTTATGAATAGATAAAGAATCATCATCAATACGAGAGTTCGTAAGTTCAAGAGGAGATAATGCAAAAACAACTTATAATAAAAATGAAATTTATTTAATATCAAATGGATTCTTTTCCTTTTTTGCACAATCATCTATCGATTGTTCCCAATGAACACCATCAAAATCAATATATTTAATACTCTTAATTGTTGACGAATCAATACAATGAGGCATAATACCATAACAATCAGGATTACTACGCGGACGATAAAAACATTGCACACCACATTTTTTGCAAAACATATGCTTTGCTTGATGAGTATTGAATGTATACGTAGTCAACATATCGTCTCCAGTTAACAATGAAAAATATCGTGATGGTATAATAAAATGGTTATTCTGTTTTTTAATACATATACTACAATTACAGCGAAATACCGTCAAATTTTCACTTGCAAATACCTGAAATTGAACTGAACCACAATGACAACTTCCAAGATGTTTTACAAAATCGTCTTCGACAGTTTTTTCAACGCTCAACGACATTACTTATTAATGATATCTAAAAAAATGAAATTGATTAAGCATAGAAAAAAAGAAAGAAATACAAGTCTCATTTGAAAATATTAACTATAGACAATTGATCAGAATTTTTCTTTCTCTTCTTCTTATGTACTTAATAATTATGCAAACAGATAGCAAAAACTAAAGTTTAACGGAAAACAGGTTGATTCAAAAAGTGCATTAACGTTCAAAGAGTATCTTGTGACTTTCTTAGTATAGATAAACTCTGTTGAAGGTTGTAGTAAATAAATTTTACAAATAAAATACGAAAAAATGACAAGAAAACACATGTTCCTTTATGTATATTTTTACTAAGGAATAAAATTAATCAAACTAAGACAAATTTTTCCACAATTTCAATCAAACTCATAAACTTTATCGATCTTTCTTAAATAAAATCAAAATAAACAAACCTATAATTATTTTTAAAAAAAAAATAAATTTTTCAAATTATTTATTTTTTTCTGCTTCTCGTTCTTCTTTTTTGATTCGTTTGGCTGCTCGTCGATCTGCCCATATTTGAAGATCCATTTTTTTCATATGATCCATAAAATTAACACCAAAGCCTTTATCAAAATAATTCGTTATATCATAATAATCTCCATCCGGTGCATCATAATTGGGATTTGGCAAACTATATAATGGACCACGTCTTATGAATGGAATTAATTTATTATCGATCTATAAAATTAAAAAAATTTTTAATTTCTACGATTAGTTTAACAAGAACAAATGTATCTACTTGAAGAGCTTGTTCGTATAATATTTTATTTTCTTTTTTCAATTGTTCAAGTGCATCTTCTTGAGATTTCATCGCTCGTGATATCAATGTTATCTCTTGTTGATGTTGTTTATATTTATATTTTGCCCAATCACGATTCAACATTAAACGTTGTGTTGTCTCTTCAGATGTCAATTCTACTTGTGGACGAGTTCTGATACTATAATAAGATAAAAATAGAAACAGGTTGAATAGATTAGATGAATATACGTACTCGAGTTCTTTCATTATTCGACGTTCTGGTTCATATTCATGAATTGGTTTTAATTGTTGTTTAAATTTTTCTAATCGTTTAATAACTCGTTCAACACGTTTACGTTTTCGTTCGTCACGAAGTTTATCTAACAATGGATCGAGTTTTTTCTTTGCTTTTTGTGGTTCACCATTTAATATCGACGTTAGATGAATAGATAAAATCGGTGACACCGAAAAGTGTCGATTTATAATGGGAAATGTTGATGAAATACATTTCCTAATAAACGAAAAAAAAACAAAATATATGCTAAAATAGTTAAAAAGAATCCATCCAGTACAACTTGCCTTAAAGTCACTTGTTTCAGTAAACATGTTAATGAGTGAATACTATTCGACGATAAGATATTTATACTCATTTCTGTATTATCTAGAGAAATATATTCAAATCAAATGCTAAAGAAGACTAATCATTTTGAACACACCTAGAGAAATCAGTGGTGAATCGCTTTACACCTCTATTCATCTTCAAAGGAACAGTGCAATGTTCATACATTTGATGGAAGAAACCATTCTGTCTCAGTATAAGAGCTATTTTCGCTCATAAGGTATAGATGACACAAGGAACAGCCTACAGTCTGACAGCCGGAAAGATCAGATTCATTTTCACCTGCATTAAACACATTCAATGTAGCGATTCCGAAATTTCTTCTATATTATGCGACTCAAGTTAACAATAAAAAATAATTCAGTTGTCACCCTCAAAAATGGGCAGTTTTCTTAACATGAAAGCAAATGTTAGAAATCACCTAAACTAATCCGCACATTTTTATCATAGCTTTCGAACACAAAAAATTGATAGATCACGTTGAATGATTGAAATAAAAAACATATCTTATCGAGCGACCAGAAATTCAACTGCTACATGGTGACGCGGCATCCATCCCGGACATAATAAGATAACTCGGAAAAACTGGTGAGAAAAAGCGACGTCTCACATTTGAGAACTTAATTACATCTACCTTCCGATGAACCTAATCTCAAATGATAATTTTCTTGTTTGTATGATCTAATATTTCAGTAAAAGTCTACATCATAGTAGCTACTGTTTCCACCTAAAAGGAAATATAACTCAATATCTTTACCACTATCCAGGTAGTAAAAAGCGAAACTGTTCAATTAATCCATTATCTGTAGACGTTTGCGCCAAAATTGTGTCTAACCTACTCATCTCGACCCTTAACAACCAAGTTCAATAGTGAGACTATACATGAGTGGTCGAAAAGCTGAACCAGTGGAATAAATACTAAGATTGACATAAAGAAGGGCGCCCTCTATCGCGACAGGTTCTGGTTTTAGAGGATAAACCGTTTTTTTCTGTAAGTTGTTTCATTCCGCTAATCAAATCATCTTTTCTTTCTTTTTGTATTTTCTTTATTAGAGGAAGATATATCGATATATTTCAGACATGTTTAAAACTATTGTTTTTTATCGTTGGCACTGAAATCCTGCTGCTTTTTTCAGTTCAATTGAATACCATAACCACATACATCTTTTGATGCTTTGGCGCTACTTTCTACACTGCATAGTTCATCAAAAAATTTAATTCAGTGGTCAAATATTTAGACCATCAATTCTAGTTTAACTATTCGATAAACTAGAATTGATGGTCTAAATATTTACTTGGGATATATACAAATAACGTCTCAAAACAAGGATACCAGCATTTTATCGTTATTATAGGTCAATACCTTGTAGTAAGTTGGTCTCTTCTGGGATGTCTTCTTTTACATATTTTTATTAAATGTCATAATTACATATCGGATATAAGAGAATATAATGAAAAAGTGAAGCAGATAGACCTGATTTAGAACCTGTAATTAGAAGATTTCAGAAATAATTTCTCATCCGAATTTAATCGTCAGAATTTTTTTCTTCTTTTTGTTAGATCTCTATGATACGTAATCAGCATTATTTCAATGGAAACTGTATACTTTTTATTCTCTCACTATTATAGAGATCGAATAGTTCTTCTATTTTGTAGATAATCAATTTAGAATATATAGATCAAAAGAAGGAAAACAAATATTATCATCAATGTCAACATAGAATAAAAATGTTCCCATTGACATCCAATATTATTGAGTTATCGTACAAATCTGCCATTAAATATATAAAAAGACTATCCGAAGTTTTATCCAATCAGACTGGCTATTTTATCGCAAGGTGATATTTTTATTCGAATAAATTTTGAACAAGTGGATAATGTATCCAGCATAGTTAAACATATGAAAGCAGATGAATCATTGATATGAAGATGAGATTATTTATTATGTTGTTATCAAACATGAATCTCTATTTGAAAGTAAATAATTGAATTGAAAGTAATAATCTAACCTTTTGTAGCCCGTCAAATTTATCTTTATTCTGTTATAATAAATGCTATTGATGAGAAGGTTTTTCTGTCATTCAGTTCATACTTCTGAGAGTATTTTTCTGATATTTTAACGATTTTAATGAACTGTTCATTTTTATTTTAGATGAAATTGTTTGTTAAGTGATATGCACTCATATCTTGGTCGTTGGCCAACAGTGGTCACAAGATTTCTTAATTTTAATGCAGTCCGATTAGTGTAAGTTGATTGAAAAACTGTCATCGCTCTTTCGAATAAGAAATTCTTTTTGTGTTCGTCTCTTTTAGAGCAAATATTAGTTTAAATACAGCTTCTAAGAAATTTGATTCGATTGAAAATGAAAAAATACGACGAGAAGAAGATTATGAATATGAATATAAAGATCAGCTTGATATATTGAGAAGACATGAACGTTTAACTGTTGATTCCACAAATCCACAATATATGACCGCTGTATTCAATGGTGAATTTAATCGTGATATATTAACTTATCCAGAATTATTAACAAAAACAGAGTCAATTGAGATGAACAAACTGAGTGAATGTTTAAAAACGTTTACCAATAAAATTGATAGAAAAAAAATTGAAAGAGAAAATCATATCGATAAAGATATAGTGAAAGAAATGAAAAAATTAAAATTATTCTCTCTAGTTATTCCGGAAGAATTCGGTATGATCAGTCTTGAACCGTAATAAAAAAAATAGTATGAAAAACTTTTCTGTTGTAGATGGTTTAAACCTTAACAGTCAGTTATCTATCCGGATATTTGAAGAATTAGCCGTTAACCCAACAATCACAACAATGCTGTTAGTTCATACGGAATATGCAGTAAGAAGTAAGTACAATATAAACTTTTGTGATAACGAATTTTAATATTGTATTACATGATAGGTATTCTACTCTACGGCACGAATAATCAACAGCGTTATTATTTACCAGATTTGGCGAGTGGAGAATTAGTGGGTACAGCATGTATCACTGAAGCTCATTGTGGTAGTGATATACGAGCGATTGAAACCACTGCCAAACCTAAAAAACATGATGAGAAAATATACGTTTTAAATGGAAAGAAAATGTGGATAACGAATGGTGAAAATGCGGGTTTATTTCTTGTTTATTGTAAAACAAATGACAAAATAACACATAAAGACTACGATGACCGTTTTTCATTTTTTCTTGTTCATCGTGATATGGACGGTGTTAAAATTTCACCAACAATCTCTACATTAGGCTTACGTGGTCTTGGTTTAACACATATTGAATTTGAAAATGTTGAAATAGATTCAACGCAACATTTAATTGGTCAATTGGGTGAAGGATTGAATATTCTAAGAAATTTACATGGCTATGTGCGAACAACATTGTCTGGTATGTTGCCTGATATACTAGTTTTGAATGATTGAATGAAGAATATTGTTTTTTATCTTTATCAGGCATGTGCGTAGGTGTAGTGAAAAAGTTGACTGAATTAACTGTTGAACGTTGTATTAAACGTGAATCATTTGATCGGAAATTAATCGACAATGGTCTGATTCAAAAGAAATTATTTCAGATAGAATTGGATACATACGGAATGGAATCAATGACATATTTAACAAGTGGAATATTAGATTCATTTTCAATGCCCATTATTTCAATTGAGTCGGCTATTACGAAAATATTTTCAACCGATAAATTATATCGTATTGCAACTGATTGTTTAGAAATCTATGGCGTAGAAGGTATTGAAATTGGTCATCCAATTGAACAATATTTACGTGATATAAGACCATGGTCGATGTTTGATGCACCTAATGATGTACTGAGATTATTAACAGCTTGGGAAGGTGTTACAAATGTCAGTTCGAAGTTAAGTGATTATGTAAAAAAAATACGTAATCCATTCGATTTTCCTGCTTTGACTATAGCAAATGTTTTATATGAATTGAAAGAGAAGGCAGAAATATGGCGAGTACCATTTACGTTTAAACATGATCTGTGGAAATGTGTACATCCGTCTCTTGGTGTACCATCAAAGGACTTGGAATATGCCATATTTGTGTTACGAAACACAACGAAACAAGCTGTAGTTAAATCTGGAAGAGATATCATAGACAATCAATTCTATCTGAGACGTTTAGCAGAAATTGCTATAGAAATTTATGGGATGACGGCTATGTTGGGGCGTGCATCGAGATCATATTCAGTCGGACTGAAGGTAGATAATTTAATTTTTTTGTAAGATTTTCGATAATCAAACTGATTTATCTCTTTTTTTTCCATATTTAGAACTGTGACCACGAAAAGGCACTAACGTTTTCCTATTGTACACACGCTAGAGAGCATGTAACGCAATTAGAGAACGAAATAAACCAAAAAGAACATTCACTTGGTGATGAACATATGCAACATATAGCAAAACGAATGTTAAAAGCGAAAGGTTATACTGTGACAACACCGTTAGAAAGAAATTATTAAGAAAATATCAGTTTTTTGTTTCATTATTTCTGAATGAAGTTTGATAGACCTTTTGTTCAAAAATGTGTGTGTGTGTAGGAAATAATTGTGTTATTTTCTTTTCAAAGACGTTTCTTTTTTTCTCTTTATCTTGTTTTCAACTAATGTCACGATTTTTTTTTAGTATCTATTTTTGTGTGTATATGTGCGCTTTTATTTGTAGGAAATGAAGTAGCATATCTTGCCTCTTATACTTGATCAGAGCTTTTTCTGATGATTTGACTTAGATCAAGTCAGTTATTGAAATTGTATGCTGTGTAGAGGATGGCTAATTTTGCATGTACATCTGATAATCTGTTTTCATTTTAGATCAATTATCGTCTTTTATCTATTTTTTGTTTCTCGTTTTTTGCATAAAATGGGGCGATTGACACCTGAAATCATAGAAGGTAGTCCACAATATTTGAATCCGGTTGGTCAATATGAATTGAGTTTAAGAGGTAAGTGCTAGCAATGGATTTATGTAAAAAGTACTATTTAATAAATAATTATTTCTTTAGATTTAAAAATACCGGTTATAGAAAATCTTGGTTGTACGCTGAATCAATTTGATACAATTGATTTTACAAACAATGATCTTAGAAAATTAGTAAGTCTTATATACTTATACAGCAGTGCAAAAAAGTAGAAACGTTCCTATAACTCAAGAACTATGATAGCTAGTGACTTTAGCACTCACCAAATACTAATCACCCAGGAAGTATAGGTCTCTTTTACTGGATAGTTCGTGAAATATAAGTGCTTCATTTCTCTCCCTAAGATGCTGATAACTCCAAGACAAATGAAAATTTTCTTTTTTGTCAAAATGAAGGTTAACTATTGTATGATTCCGGAAATTCGTTAAGCATGAGTAAACATTATTGAAACGTGCGTAGAGACATGAGTGAAAATTGAATGTATAACCTTTTTCAGAAATTTTCACCTACGTTTTTTGGAACCATAGGTTTTCATGATTATAATATACATTGACTGTAAATTCTACAGTAGTTCCACAAGCTTGTGTCCTCAAGCACATTTCAATAATGTCTGCTCAGTCTCAGTAGATTTTTGGAACCATAATTTGACTAAATAGTGTACGGCTACCATAGAGTATTGGATGGGGGTCTAAAGTCATAAAAGATGTTTCTAGGCTAAATTATGAATTTTTTGAACACTTTAAATTCATACCATGGATAGAGGAGCATCAGATCTACATTATCGATCTACATTAAACCACAGATCTACATTATAAAAGAAAATTTCATTTCTCTTGGATTAGGAGTTATCAGCATCTTACAGAAGAGAAATGAAGCGCTTCTATCTCATGAACTATCCAATAAAAGAGGCCTATACTTGCTGAGTGATTAGTAATTGGCGAGTGCTAATGACCAAAGTCACTGGTTATCATAGTTTTTGAGTTATGGAGACGTTACTGGTTTTGTGAAGCATTCTATTTCCATTGACACTTTCTTTCAGTGCGCATTTTTCTTTTTTTAGGATGGCTTTCCATATTTACCAAAATTAAAGACATTATATTTCGGAAATTGTAAAATAAGGTACGTATTTTCGACTTTCATAACGAGACGCTTTATCATTAAGTTTAAATTTAATAATTTGAACAGAGAGTTAGATATGTCAAAGCATTGTAAGCAAGTGTAGGCAGTTCTAACAAATATACTAGCTTAATTCTATTTCTTCAAATGTCTTCAGCGAAATTGTGTGTCTTATAGTCCATCAAAAAAAAAAGAACGATATATGAATGTTTTTTGAATAACTCGAAGAGCTAGACGGACGCGGCTTTCATCAATAATCTACCATACTTCAGAATATAAGAAAATACTTGAGACGAGGTGTCCTTGACTTCTCGATGTGAAAAAAGACAGTTGTGATTCATATCGAAGAACGGGATTTCCAGAGATCTTCTGAAAAAGCTGAGATAATAATAGTTCATATTTGGTGACGTAGCCGTCTTTGACTATCAGACTTCAGTCTTTTCTTATAGTTTGAAGTATGTTGGATGAAAAATTGCAGAGTTATCACATTTTTATGGTAGGAGGGTCAAGGCTCGAAACCTCACTTTTCGAAAACTCATCCTTTGAACTTCCTTCAACTCTGGAAATAAAGCAAACGAAATTTGCTACAAGATTCAGAACGGTCGACAGCCTGTGGTTTATGTGTTTTTTTGAGACTCCAAACTCAAAGAAATGAGAGTCCTGGGACTTGGGGGAAAACCTCAATTCCGGCCGAACCACTGATTTCAAGATCTCGCTTAGATCTCATTTTGAAGAAAACACTTTTTTTCTATCTACTGATGAAAAAATATGAATAGTTTGCTATTTTAAATTTTCGACTTATGCAGAAGTTTGCCAAAGATCATTCGAAAACGCGTTTTTGAAAAGCTATCCGAAAACCTTTCCACTTGCAAAAAGATGCTGAATAAGTTCATTCTTCTTTCGGTTGGTGAAAATTGCGCCTCTCTAGCTCTTTCCATTTTCAAGTTATTCAGAAAACATCCATATATCATTCTTCTTTTTTTAGAAGGACATTAATTACAATAGTCGAAAATCTAAAATTTCTAAAACTAAAATTCTGATTTTTTAAAGTTTTTTTTTCTCTTTAGTCGAATTGTTGAGGGTCTTCATCAATATATTCCAAATTTAGATACAATTATATTATCAAATAACAACATCCAAGAATTAAGTGATATTGATCCATTGGCATCGTTAACAAAACTAACACATATAAGGTAATTAAAAAGTACAATTTCAAACAAAATGACAAAAAGAGCAAGTGAGTATTGGTTTTAGTTTTTCAATTGATATTGATGTAAATAAATTGTTGTCATTAACAACGACTAAGGTATGTTAGCAAATTCTTTGAAGAAATAAAAGGCGGTCTCATGATGTATTTATGAAAATTTGTATTAACGTTTACTTATATTAATATTTAATTTTTTTGTTTTAGTTTAACACGTAATCCGATTGCCATGAAAAAAGATTATCGTCTATATGTAATACATACATTGCCAAATATTCGAACACTTGATTTTAATCGTATTCGTTTAAAGGTAATGTTATTGTCTCAAAATATAAAATAAAATATTATCAATTGATTTTTGTTTTGTTTTTGCCAGGAAAAAGAAGCTGCACGAAAAATGTTTAAAACCAAAAGCAAAGAAGCTGCAAAAAATAAAAATAAATCAAAAACATTTGTTCCTGGAGAAGGTTTAGATGGTAAACCACAACAACAAACATCACAAACACCGAAAATTAGCAAAAAAGATACAGAAGCAATTAAAGTAATATGATATAGAATAAATCTATTGTTCAATTATCTATAACAGAATTTAGTGATTGCATTAATTATTACATTCTGTTATAAATCATTTCTTTTCAATTCTTTAAATATTAATCACTCTATTATGTTGACATTGTTTAGAAAGCAATTTTGGAGGCTAAAAGTTTTGAAGAAGTTGAGAAATTAAAAGCAATTTTACAATCAGGTCAAATACCATCGGAATTAACTGGCGAAAAACAAAATGGGCATGGTGATGAAACAATGGAACAAGATGAAGAAGAAAATCAACAACAACAGCAAGATGACGAAAAACAACAATCAGTGGGTAAGTAATTAACTTTCTTTTCCAACATACATCATCAAAACTAATTGCTGTTTTCTTTAAGGTAATGCGATGGAAGTATGAAGTTCAAGCAATTTAGTCATATCATGCATCAAATTTATTATGAGAATTTGCTGCTTTTATACACGTGTTCATTTAAAACATTTTTTTTTTGTTCAAAACAGGATCCTTTGTCGTTTGTTCTTTATTTTTGTCGTTTATATTGTTGTTTGCTGGTGTTTTATAAAAGTTGAAAAAAAAAATCGTATCTATCTTTTACTATGTGTAAATAAAAGAAGTGCGATTTATTAAAGCTACGGGTAAAAAGTTTATTATAGAGGGATGATTAGATAGTTAGCCAAAGAAAATTTATCTAGTTAAGTTGTTCAAATGTTTCAAACAAGAATACACTTCTATTCGTATCATCCTTATGTAATCAAATCCTAATGAATGCCGACAAATGGCTGATTGTATTATAAACTGAAATATATATCTGAGATAAACAATTGCTTTTTTCTCACAGATCTTGTTTTGTCTGAAAATCTGCGATAATTTTCTTCTGTTAAAAAATACTATCTCCTCATTAGTTTGAGAAATATTTTCTCTTAGTGAAATATTTAATTAAATGAGAATGTCTCTGAAACGCTTGTAATCGAACCATTTGATGTAGACTAACACAAAAAGAATGAAACGCCTACTCATCTACTGAAGAGAGAGTCAAAGATGACATGTCTAGTTAGTTCAACAAAATTCATTGAATAAAAAACGATCGTTTAATGACCATAATTAAAATTTGTCTTATTAATCATTCTAAAATAAAAAATATCAATATTATTGCTCCGAATACAAACTGATATTTACTTCGTTCAAAATTATCTGTATAAGTATAGTGCAGTAGTTGATCTAATTAATTACAATTTAAATGAGGGACAGTTATATAAATTCGTTTGGCTGTCTGTACATCGAAAAACCCTCTAATCTAAAACCCTCTAATTCTAGGAAAATATTTAAAAATATAGGATAAAGAATAGCAAGTTGTGTAATGCTGATTTATCATCATAATCTGATATCTACACTGCAATAGTCTTTATTATTTAACAACAAATGATTTTCATAGTAAAATAGAATATTAATTTACCATAACGCTGGATACAAGAATTTTAGGTACCATTTATATGCAATGGTACAAGACAGATTAGTCAAAAAGAATCAAATTTTGGTTAGGATAAAAATAGGTATCCTAACAACCAGGCATTGGCGAGTCCGGGGGAGGACCGAGTCCGGCAATCTTTTAGATTTTTTTTTTGATGAAGGTGGTTTATATTCTAATTTGCTGAGCTCTGGATAAATATTTGATTTTTTGAAAATAAGGTTACATTCCATGTCCGTCTCTCGAGCAAAATTTTCAATTTCATGTGAAACAGTAGATGTTGTTATTTCGCTTTTCATTTTTCTCTGCTCATCTGTGTTAAAAGTTGAATAGATCGGACTCGAAATACAAAAACTCAAGTCCAAGTCCTTCAAAAAGATCTCCAGTCCGAGTCCACCAAAAATCTTCCAGTCAAGACTAGGACTCGCCCATGCCTGCTAACAACTAACTTCAAGAACGTCTGGCATTGTGTTGCATCTCATATGATAATATCAATTTTTTTTTAAAGTTACCCTAAGTTACATTGATGAAGCCGATCATTTCTGGTCAGCAATAATTGAAAATGAAAGAATAAAAGCGTATTATGTATTAATTATTTGTCTTTTTCGAAGGTGATGAACGTCAATTATGATTGATTATATCTCGTAAATATTTCTTCTATTCTTTTAGTTATTTTTGATTTAACTTCTGTTTACACTCTTCGTTATTGGCATCAGCTAAAAAATATTTTATTAAAAAAATACAAAAACGGAAAGATCAACAATCAATCAAAAACAAAATAGATATGCAAATCTACTGTTCTAATTCTATTCTAATTTTTCACCTAAATGTTTTCGATGTAATTCTTCACATTTAACTTTTAATTTAGCAAATTCTGCTTGAATATTATCTGTGATTGCTTTTCGGATTTCTTGCTAAAATCAAACAAAAGTAAAATATTAATGAATAGTAGAATGATACTCATACAACATACTAATGAACAATTGTCCTTTTTCATTTTCTGTATTAAATCTTCAAAATGCAATGGTTCTCCAACGTACACGCTCACTTTCTGACGTATGTGTGGAATATATGGTGTACGATTAGGTAGAACAGAATCCATTCCTGAATAGAGAACAACAGAGAATTTTAACGTTCCTGACATGATACCTAGAACACATACCTAAATGATAGAAAGGTATTACTAACGGACAATTTTGAGCTTCGGCTATCAATCGGCCAACACCTGTGAAGCAAAATAAAATTTATATACCAAATTTGTATGTGAAATTTCTGTTTTACTGGTATAGTTACCCCATTTTAATCTGATTAGTTCTTTGCTCAAATTCACTTTTCCTGAAATAAATAAACTAATCAATCATTTTATATAAACTCAGCAAAAACTAAAATACCTTCGGGAAATATATGTACCCATTCATTTTGATTAAGTTGCTCAATTGCAAAATCCATTGAACGTTGATGTACTCCGTCTCCGCGAACGATTGGAATTGTTTTACCCAGACTAAAAAATGTCTGATCACGTCTAGTTGTAAATACAATATCATCGGCTCCAAGATTCCATCTCATTTTACTTCGATTAAAAAACGCACGAAGTGGCAATGAACCTCCTAAAATGAAAATAAACATAATAAAATCAATAAGTATGTATATTTTTGTTTAATGTTTGCGATAAGCAGCGATGAAACAGTATGATAGATATATGAAGTGCAAAGAAAATCGAATTCTCATAGCGTACAGAGTACCGAAAATATAGACAAAAACTATAGTAGGTAGAAAGAAAAAGAAGAAAATTCTTTGAAAAAGGCTAAAGCACAAAACTTGCCAAAAAGTAGCGGATCATCCATACATGAGTGATGATTGGCAACGGTCACTAATGCAGTGTTTGGATCACGTTTGAGAACCGCATTCACAAGAATTTCTCCATTTTGAATATGGAATGAATTTAATCCTTCTAAAAACAGACAATCAAATAGAATCAGAACACTAAATTGTCGATAATTTAATAGCTACTTACTTATCCAAATTTTACTCAGTGTGCCTTAAATAAAAAACTAACAAGTTTTATTAAATATAAAACGGACTATGTCTTTTTTAAATTATCCTACCCACTAAACTAATCGTAAATGTAGAAACTACCTTGTACACCGGACCAGATTTTTCTGGAAAAGGCCAGTCAAAATTGATTGGCATGATTGAAAACACATTCACACGAATAAATTGTATAAATAGCTTTTTTGTTTCGAGTAATGATGAACAATTCAAAAATATCTAAAGGAAAGAAATAGAGGATAAAAAATCAAATAGTATTCTAAGTATTTTAACAAAAATAATGAAAATATCATTAGTGTACATGTTACGTCTTCTGCAAACTTCGAGAATCCATTCAGAGATACGGCACTATAGTGTTTATTTATAACATTAAGAATAGCTACATTATTTATCTTTTATGATAAATTTCATGTAACACTATATCAAAAGAAATAAGATTTAACGATTTGTAGTATGTGTAAAATGTCAAACGATATAATAATTGTACTAACAGAACCAAATGAGCGTCGATTTATTTTTTAAATAGAATTTATTAGCCAGCAAGAAAAGCTATTTTTCATTCGAATTAACGTTCATCTCATCGTTTCAATAATGACATTGTAAAAGAAAAGCCTAAAATTTTATTCAAAATCAACAAACTTTTGATTTTTATCAACATAAACGTAAGTAATCTGAGTAAAAAAAAATCAATAAATCACAACTAGTTTGATAAAAAAAGATCAAGCAAAAAAATGTATTAAGAAAGCGAAAAAACTAATAATAATAAAATCATTGGAATGAATGAAAAAATAAGTGTGAATGATGAGTTAAAGAGAATGAAAGTATAGAAATCTTAACAAAATAAAAAACTGTAATGCACTATTTTCTTGAATGGCGATATTCTATTTTAACAATAGATGATAAAATGAGATGAAAGACAACAATGGTTGTGCGACATCAAAAGTCTGCCTCATTCGTTTTTTTAACAAAGAAGAAATAACAATAAATGAAATAAAAGATCATGTAGGAGAACATCAGAACAACTAGTGTAAAACACAGAAACAAAAAATAAGATTTTGGGTTTAAATATCACAACATATAGTCACTAGAAAAGCTGAAAATGAATAAAAGTATCAGTCATTGTGTATTTTCTTAAAATTCAGATTTAATTTCTTCCTTAACCTCTTTTAATGTATCCACTACACTATCTTTAATATCCGTTACTTTATCAACAACAGCCTCCTTTAATGATCTGAAGGATAATAAAATATTTTGACGATGATTCAATTCTTGTTTTTTCTCGGTTGTAATCTAAATAGTCAAAAAAACTTGGTAGAATTGGTCAAGGTGAAAAACAAATACTTCTGACAATAATAAAAAAATTCTTTCTTGATATCTCATGCACTGAGTTAAAACGTTTGTTTTATTGTCGATGAGAACGCCAGTTTATTGTTAACATAGGAAATGAGGAGTAGTAGCAACTGAGTAGAGCCAAAAGGAATGGAAGTAAAACGATAACGTTATAAATGAACTCGTGAAAAGTACTTAGACTACAATGATCATTTCCTGTACAAAATTTTGTTAATGAGACGCTGCTGTCTGTATTTACGTTCTGTCATTCTCAGATGAGCCAGTTTTCGTTATTTTGAGCGAATAACGGGATAGTAGTGATACATTATAAAGGCAGAACCCTATCACATATATTCGTGCAATTAACAGTTCATCTCATGAGTTCATATATAGTGTCATCATTTTCCTTCCACTTTCTCTTGGCTCTACTCAGCTGCTAATTCTCCTCATTTCTTATATTAACAAGAAAATTGGTGTCACCTGTCGTCGTCCCGATATTTAGCCGGTGATCAGAGAAAAAGCCTTCAATTGCTGTTTTTCTTTAATGTTTTGAAGAGTGTATGTACATACTTTTCCTTTAAGTAAATTTTGAACTCGACGAGCTTCACGTTTTAAGAATTCTGAACCTTGTTCCAACATCTTTTCCATAATTTTAACATAACTTTCACCAGACTGTTGATCATTTTTATGTGTCAATGATTTCACTTTTTCTTTTGCTTTCTCCAAAAATGTTTTTTTTTCTTCATCATGAGTACCATCATTTGATGAAAATAGATCAAAAAACTGATGTGCTATATGATCCATTTCTTCTAGTGTGCCTGGTAAACCAAACCAAAGATCTAAATGGAAAGAAAATTAGATCACATAAATGATTTCTTGTTTTCTTCCATTTACTTGTATGTTGTGTTAGAAATTGTGTTAAGCTAATTTCAGTTTTATCACCAGTATAATCAATTGGTTTCGATTTTCCTTTTAAAAATAATTTATAAGCTGGATAGTCTGTCTTTTCAACCTTAAATCGTTTTGCTAAATCTTCATTTTCTTTATCACCATAATCTAAAATTGAAAAAGATTATAGAATTTTGTTTCAAAATTAGACGCAAGATGTCTTTTTACCAGTAACAGGAATTTCAACCAAGAGTAATTTTTTTGTATTTGCAACATTTTCGGCAAATTTCGTAAATTGGTCATGATTATCTCCGTGTGCATGCTTTTCATCCCATTTGACCAAGACAACATCGAATTTTTCTATCACCTTAGTGGAAAAGAATAGAGACATTACATCGCTGAAGATTCTTATCACAGATTGCTTGATCTCTTACCTTATCAAATGTGTATTTATCAACCGTTACTAAAAAATAATAAGTTCCTTTTATTCAAATATTGTTTGCATTGTATATATTCTGTAATCTAACCTGTGCCTTGAGTGTGTGACAACACAACATAAATAAGTTGAGAAAATATGACTAAAATGATCGTTAATTTAAGCATGATCTGGTTGATGAACAAATACAATTGTTAATTGATAAAACAACTAAATAAATATTTTATTAGACAACTTTATTTGGAAAAGACCCTTCTAGACAAGCTCAGAGTTGCTTCAAAATATGTCAAAAGTCATATGAGTTCAATATCAATCAATTATTGCAAGACGTATGCGTCAATATATAACTTTTATAACAAAAATCACCATTTGTAAGTAAATGATTAAACTTTAACCCTACCTATTGTTACTTTAACAGATTAGTCTGTGCCAATGAAAAAAAATAATATATTTTCGTTTTAATTTAAATTTTCATTGAAAAAAAACCAAAACGAACGGATACAGATCAAATTAAATAGATTTTTTCATATTTTATGTGGGGGATACCAGCAGAAACAGAAAACACATCCAGTTACTGACAACTAATACAAGTGAAAAATACAAAACAATAATACAAGTAAAATCAACAAAACGAATGAAAAATTCGTGAGCAATAGGACATCGGAAATAGAGTATGTGGTTATTTTTGTGTGTTTAAATTGAAATTCTGGGCTAAAATAAACATCTAGACAGCAAAAAAAACAATAAAAAAAGAGAGAGCATAACTCGTTACATAAAGAGAAAAAGAAACAAGCAATTATTTCAATTAAACATTAATAAAATGAAAAAAATGTACGAAGTCTGAGAGACATAGTCGAAATGAAATACAGTAGACGTTCAACTCCTTCAATAAACAATCAGACCAAAATCACCAAAAAAGGAAAATAAATAAAAAAGTATTTATAATTCTACGCTTTTCTTGGCTTTTTCAATGCCTTCATTGAGTTTTTTACTTCCTTCTTTGTCTAAAAATTCAGATATTGTGTGAGCATGATGCATAGGTGTTAGCAAGATGTTAGTGGAGTTTGTTTAAGAGAATGATTATTTGAGAAACGAATACTCACAGGCTTTGTCTGCCAATTTTTCACCTTCTTTTTCAATTTTCTTACTAGTTTCAACAACTTTATTGGTGAAGTCCTTTCCAGCTACAATATTGACAAATATTATGAGTACTATAGCAAATTAAAAATAAATAAAACTAGACAGACCTTCAACTACTTCGGGAACTTTCTCTTGCAATTCTAAATAACAATAAGTGCTGTGTTATCATCAGAGAAAATGCTTACATCAACTACTTACTATCAGCACCCATCTTAGCATAATCACTTGCTGTTTTGAGAGCATCAGCTGAAAAATCTTTGACACCTAAAACGGAAATAGATTCTATGTCAATTCTGTCCGAAAAACTCGATCTGTTACATTCAGTCATTATGATGTATTGAAGAAGTATAAATATATCTTAACAGATATTTACTTTGCAATGTTTGATCGGCAACATCTTGTAGTTTTTCTTGAGCAGAGTCTCTGAATTCTTTTCCTTGTTTTATTGCTTCGTCAGCGTACTCGGTAGCTTTTTCTTTGACGACTTCAGCACCTAAAAAAAAAGAATAGTATAAAAATATATAATTAAGAGACATGACTTATAACAAGCAGTTTTACGAAATACACAACTATACACGGAGTGATAAAAGATAGAATTTCTCGCTTAACGTTATAAGTTTGCTTCAACATTTGACTAAAGTTTCTTAAATCAAATATTTAAGTTTTCACTAGTGATGCTATTTTATTTAAAATTTAGTTATATAGGTCAAAAGTATCTTGCCTGAACCATCTCTCTCTCAGCAAGCAAAACAAATAAGATACCTACCAGCTGCTAAATATTCACCGCCAACTTCGGCTGCAACTTTAGCTTTTTCCGTAAGGATTTCCGAGGCTTCCAACACTAGAACATTCAAATATATAAAGTAAATGAGTGTAAACAAGTATAAGATGATAAAAACTGATGGTAATTATTCTTAGATACCTTTTTCTTTTCCTATTTCATAGCCTTCTTTTGCAACAGGGACAACGTATTCATTGGCAAATTCCAAGACTTTGTCACTGCCATCTTTGGCATATTCCGCAATTTTTTCTGCGCCAAGAGTTGCATATTCTTTTCCTGCTTCAGCAGCGGCTTGAGCAGCTGGTACTAAAACGTTAAATGTAGTATGTAGTATTGATCAACTTGTTTATACGCGTGGTAAGATATAACGACCCAGCACTTAGTTTAGTCAATAATCAGTGCCAAAGAAAGAACCTACCAATATTTTCATTGAATACTTCTTTCACCTTGTCAGCGCTCGCCGAGGCAGCATTCTGTCCAGCTTCAACGATTATATCCTTGCCTGTTGCTAAATAATCACCTATAAAAAGAAAAAAACAGATATTTTAAAAGTTTGTATAAAATCCAATTTAATATCCGATCTTCTTTTGAGTTAAATCGATAAAAGAAATGAAGATTTAATTCTGAAAAGTTTACCGGTAACTTTAGCGGCGTCACCAGCTGTTTCTTTAACTTGATCATAAGCATCAGAAGCACTATCTTTGATCTTTTGAGTATTTGTTTTACAATATATGTTTGTTAGACATAACAAAAATGTGAGTAAAACGGATAGTTTGTAAAACGATGTCATAATGATTGTTAATTTTACTAAAAGAATGCTTTAAATCTGAAAATACAATTTGAAATCAATGAAGTTAACCTTTTATAAGAAAGTTAGAGAACAAGAATCAACACTCAATAAATACAATATACAGTAGATATAAGTCTGTTTGCAAAAAAATGACTGACAATGTTCCTTAATTTTTACATGTTGCCAGGACAATACCTTGATCGCAAAATGAAAATCACTAATTACCACAAGAAAATATTTTTGATTATTGCAAAAGACAAACAATAAACTATTTAAACAGGTGCATAACTCAAAGAAATACACGAATAATGTAAGTATTTGCTGAAATAATATTACACAAACATGTAATTAAATTACCCCTAAGAGTATGGTGCCCATCATTGGGTAACAACTGAAAAGAACAGGAAAAAAAAAGAATAAAACATTCATTTGAATCTGTTGTCTTTGGTACACAATTTTTTGAAGGCAAAAGACCTTGGTCAATAGCCTTGCCAGTTTATTATTTTAATAAACTCTTCTCTCCACTAATTTGAAAATATAATAGCAATTGATATCTTTCACTAACTTCCAGTATCTCAGGATAAAGCTCTGTCATAAACGATACATGAACATAATAAAAACAGGTGTAGTGTTCACAAAGAGGAAAATTTACAGGAACAATAGACATGCTCATTTCAATGAAACTTGAGTTCAAGTTGAAAAATAAATTTAAATACATTTTGTTGATCGTTACCAAAATAGCGTTAAACTTTACACAGTATAAAGCTTGGCTAAATAAGAACTAATCTATCGTCTAACATTGAATTTTTTTCTTCTCTGCTTTATAGAACACTTTTAAGAAGCTAAAGGCTATTGTGAAGTAAACTAAATTCATCTCTAAAGTTTTATATCACTTGGTACCGGAAAATATCTGAATAGTTTTCAGTTTTGCAGTAGCGTATGGAAATATGTTGGTATACAAAACTCCTACAAAGTGCTCAGTAAATACCAGTAGTAAAGCAACTGCAATTTCAAGATATATAATATCTGAAAGACGACGGATTCATATGTGTTCGCGAAATCAATCTCATACTAAAAATGACAATAAAAACGAGTCTATCGTGTAGATTATTCAAATTTTATTAAAGTGATAAGACAAAAAAAAAAAATATCACATAGATTAAAAACATCAACTAAATAAACTGTATACAAAACTCATTCGATTGACTTTAGTTTTTACCGGATAAATGAATCTAATTCTCTCTATTGACTCAATACTTTTTGGTCGTTTACAATAATAAAACTGATATACCATGATAAGACAATACTCTAATCTAATGGTTTGATCCAAAAAGCAAAAATAAACGACAAAAACAAATAAGAAACTAATATTTTTCGTCTGGACATCATGGTCAGATCCATACTACGCCTTGTTTCGATGAAATTACAAATCAAACATCTACCATTTAAATATTGAAATCGTGGAATTCAAAACTGACTCAAATGGAATGATAGAACTTTTCGGTTTTCACGAAAAGCAAAAAATGCACAGAGGTGACCAACACCAAACACTTCATAATTTCAAGACATAAATAGATGAGTGTAAACGGAAGAGGAGGAAGAAGGATCACGGAAGTCTTATGAAATATGACAAAATATATCTGTTCATATAAAACTGAATTATTTTACAATAGGGACAACTAGCTGTCTGATTGTGTTAAACACAAACTGCTAGAAAAGAGCACATCAAAGTTAGTAGATCTAGTTGGAGGGAAAATAAAAAGATTTTTGCTCGATTAATTTGAACGTGAGTAGCAAAACAAATTCGACACACGTCAATTTGAATGATACGAAAAAATAAAAGAATTGGCGAGAGTATGTGAAAGAGTCAAAGAAAAGAACAAATGTACAATGTTTATCTGTTGTTGTTGCGTCAATATGTCAACTTACCCATCTGACGACTCAAAGCTCACCACCCTTAACAATCGTTTTGGCTTTATCTACTGTTTCTTCTGTTTTATCGACAATAGTATCTTTCGTTTCTCGTACTTTATCAGCAATTTTTTCGCCTTGTGCACGTGCATCATCATAACCATCGCGAACTTTATCCTGAACATCGTCCGTTGCTTGTGATGCCATACCAACTACATCTATATGAGGCGAAAAATGAACGTTCTTCTAGTAGCATTATCAAGCCCAAATAACAGCTTACAGAAACTTAGACAGTCTTTTGATTCTGTGTCAGAGATCGGAAGAACAATCGTTTTCTCTGCTTATTAGATTTTGATTGAGAAATAATTGAGATCAGTCTGATTTGTGAACATCTGCAATTTACATAATATCTAGATGTTCAGATATTCTGATATTTAAATGTTAGATATTTAGATATTCAGACGTTAAGATCTTCGGTTCTTCTCACTAACTCTCATTATCCCGCCTCACCCTAAATATCTAACATTTGAATATCAGAATATCTGAACATCTAGATATTATGTAAATTGCAGATGTTCACAAATCAGACCCTACTGAAACAGTTTCAATTATTTCTTAATGTTGGATAATAAAGAGAAATTTTCTGATTATACTAAAACTGCTGCTAAAAAACGATTTCCGCTCTTAAACTAACAAAAACCACGTATTAACTATCTAACAGAATTCATGTGCTGATTCAGGAAGTCAAACAGAAAACTACTCTTCAAAAGACAGGACATACCAAGTATTGAATCTTTGACATCACTAACAACTTTCAATACTTTATCGATCAATGAATCACCTAATAAAAAGATAGAATATTTGATAGGTGGAGTGAAACAGAAACACTTTTAAGTAATATTACCTTGTTTTTCAGCTTCTTTTGTCGCGTCTTCAATTTTCGATTTAACCTTTTGACCAGCATCGCTAGCTTGACGTTTTAATTTATCCTAAAATTTCAAAAACTAATACAAATTAACAATGAGACAAATCGTTCGTAGTTTTGCTACATAAAAGCTGACAATAACGATGTACTAGCAATCATTGAAAAAAAAAATATCATGTAGTAAATGAAGAACGTACGCCTTCTTTTCCTGCTTCATTAATAACTTGTTTTCCTTCTTTAATTGTTTCCTGAGTTTTATCTTTGACGGTCTGTTGGCCAGTTTTAACGGCTTCATCGACTTTCCTAGAATATACAAAAATATTGTTAAGTATGAACGACCCCAAATACTGAACGGCGGACAAAATAAGCTGGCAGTTGAGTGAGTATCATCTCTTTGTGTAAACTCACGTTTTTCCAACTTTGATGGCATCGCTCGCTGAATCTGTTAAATCATTAAGTTTCTCTGTAGCTTGATCTTTCAAATTCTTTGCTCCGTTAATTGCTTCGTCAACTTTATCGCCAACAGTGGCTTTCAATTGTTCAGCAGTTTTTTGACCCTAAAACATCATAATTTAAGAAAACGATTATCCAGAAGTTAAATAAAAAACACATACGGTAGCTAATTTAGATGACCTAAACTATCATGAAATAAATAACTTACAGATTTTAGTGCGTCATTTGCTGTATCTTTAATATTTTCTTTCAAATCATTCACATTATCTAATTGATCTCCAAGTGTTTCTTTGACTGTTTCAGCAGCAGACTCAACACCCGATTTGACATTACCTAAAGTATTCAAAAATAATATACATTATTATCATTAATCGAATTAGTCTACTAGCAAAATATTCATTTTTTTAAAGAAAAACTGATATTACAGACATATCAACTATTTTCCACTCAAAAAGTAATTGTTTAAGAATAAATAACCTACTTGCACCCTCTTTGACGATATTAACCACCTTCTCTGTTAATTTTTCCCCCTTATTTAATGCGTCTTTTGTTTGTTGTTTAATATCATCAGTATTACAACTGACATATGTTATTAATAGGAAACCAAAAAAAATGAATGTAGAAAATGCTTTGAACATGACTGAGTTTGTTAATCAACAGATAAATGTATCTAGGTCTGAAAACAAAAAGTAAGATTATTTTCATAAGCGATGAATGCTCTTAGACTACGATACATGATCATTCGACCCTCTTTACTGCCATAGAAATGTAAATCGTCCAGCAATTAATCAAATTATACAAATACAAATGCAAAGACATTTATAAGGAAAAACTTTAAACTATTTTCAACTAGATAAAATTAAACAAACAGTTGCTTTTAAGCTCACATCACCTATGAGAAAATTTTAGTATATAATACGGCGTGTACATCCGTGCATATCGTGAAATAAACTGTGGTCGCACATGAACATCGTAAAATAGTGTGGACACGTGTGGAAAATATATTCCACTGGTGACAACGCGTGAACTGTTCACAGAAACATTTCGTGTCATAAAAACTTCAGTGCAATTGCGGCTGAAATACCCTTAACTTGGTTTTAAGTTAAGGGTGTTTCAGCCGCAATTACACTAAAGTTTTTATTTCTGTTGTTGCCCTCTAATAGTAACAATGTTATTGATTTTGCGTCATATTTTTCGTACATGGTCACTAGTAGAAGTCGTAAAATGGTGTGTGGCATTATAAAAAGTTCACAACGCTTTTAAGTGAAACGTTTTTGATGTTGCAACTGCATGACCCCACCCCCACCGTAGTGAAAACAAAATTTCGACAAAATTTCCCCATGGCCTGCACTTATCTAAAATACTGCTCGGACGAAACTAAAAGTTTAAATTAGAAATTTAAAGAAATTTTTGGTCACTATTATCTTACAGTTTGTCCATTCAACTTTCATCAACTTAAGAAAAAATGTAACATCTTGCGTTGTTATGCCACACAGGTTTTCTGTCAAATTAGAAAAACGCAGAGAAAATGGATGCAAATATAAAAGTAAAAATAATTTGGACTTTGACTACTGCACTGTATACTCTTATTCTCTTTGTATTCTATCTACATTCTCTTGTTTACTTAGTCTGTTCTGAAGTGATTAATTTTCTTAGAGAGAACTTTTTTCTTTATTTAATTCAAACTGGGTCATCAGATATGCATATACGAAACAAAAGAGAAAATTAGAGTTCAATGAGTCAAACTTCTTTACTTCACGTGGCATTGTCCAAGAACGTTGACTGGTTTGTCTATAAGAAGAGAAAGAATAAAACCTACAAACATTCTATGCAGTAACTCATACGCTTCCATTAACATGGAATAGTGTTATGGAGGTTTTGAATCGCACGTATCGAGTGGTTCATTTTCGCCATTTTTTTTCTCATGCTGTCTTTTCTTTTATGCATACTATTATACGTACAGATTATACACACGAAGTTCTCAATATGAGAAGATAAGAGGAACGGTATTTAAGAACGAATAACATCGTTGTTTAAACAAAGCAAGCGACTTAAAAATACAAAAAAATAATCACCTTCCGTTGAAAATCTGCATATCAACTCTTTTGGATTGTATTTCTGTCTAAACGTTTCACAGATTTCCTTTGACAATGACTGGCCAATTACCAATTAAATTTCAGGAGCATTTACAGGTAATTTTGACAATTAAAGCGTTATAATTTTTTCTAAACTATGTTCTATGGTTTTCAGCTTCAAAATGTAGGAATCAATGTTAGCAATATCGGTTTCAGCTCGTTAACAATGGAATCAGATAAATTTATTTGTGTACGAGAAAAAGTAAATGACACTGCGTCTGTAATCATAATTGATATGGCTGATCCACAAAATCCAATTAAACGTCCGATAACAGCCGATTCAGCCATTATGAATCCAGCTAGTAAAGTGATTGCTTTAAAGGGTAAAAGTTTAATAAAAATTTCTTGAAAACTTTTGATTGTAATAAGTTTACAACTTGATTCTTTTTAGCGGCCAAAACTTTACAAATCTTTAATATTGAATTACGTAGCCGTATGAAAACGTACAACATGGTAGAAGATTGTATTTTTTGGAAATGGGTATCCGTAAATACAATCGGTATTGTAACAGAAACGTCTGTGTATCATTGGACAATGGAAGGCGAAAGTCAACCGGTGAAAGTTTTTGATCGTCATCAAAGTTTGCAGGGCTGTCAAATAATTAATTATCGAACAGATGAAGCATTACAGTGGTTACTTGTTATCGGTAAGTATTAAAGATTGCTCTTTATAATCGTTAAAAAATAATTTTCATTTTTCTATAGGTATTCAAGCCCAAGATAGTCGAGTTGTTGGTCGGATGCAGTTGTATTCGGTAGAACGGAAAGTATCGCAACCAATTGAAGGTCATGCTGCTGCGTTTACTCAATTCAAATTAGAAAATAATAAAAAACCATCCACTTTATTTTCATTTGCTGTTCGCAGTCCAACTGGTGGAAAAGTAAAAGAAAAACTACTCTCCTAGCTGGTAGATCAAATCAACCTTGTTTTTCTTTATGTTTTTAGCTTCATATCATTGAAGTTGGTGCACCTGCGCCCGATAATCAACCATTTCAAAAGAAAGCAATCGATGTTCAATTTCCAGCCGAGGCACCAAATGATTTTCCTGTAGCAATGCAAACATCATCAAAACATGGTGTCATATTTCTTGTTACCAAATATGGATATGTACACGTATTCGATATTGAAAGTGGAACATTAATTTATATGAATCGTATTAGTGCTGATACAATGTTTGTTACCGCTCCTTATGAACCGACATCGGGAATTATTGCTGTTAATCGAAAAGGACAAGTAAGTATTATTTCTATTATATTGAAATTTCATATTGTGAACTATTGACAAGGTTTCATGACTGCTGTTGTTCAGATATTCGTGTTTGTTTCTCGTGGCGTGAATGATGTAACCAGAATACACCGGCTTCCATAGTCGATACAGTTCACCTCTCTTGTAGAACAGCTATTTTTTATTTGTTCAATGGATAGAATAAGAATCTAATAATTATGTGATAAATGCGTCGGCTGAGTGCAATGGAGGACTATCCCAGTGAATCATTACTGTAGCGTCTAATCAGTCATGATGTAACGAACGATTGCAGAGAATATACACTTTTTCAATGGCAGTTACTGATTCATAGACGGATCATGACCGAGCAGCAAAATACAAATTTAGATATTTCATTAGGAAGTTGTTCATTTGCTGAAGAAACTTTTCATCACTTTTGTTTTGATTATTTTCTTTGGTCATCCTTCTCTCGTATGTAGCTCCATCGTTAGTTTCATTTATGAATCGTTCTTTCTTCACATTATGTGATTGCCATAGTATCAGAATATCAAAATTCAAATTATTGAGTTACTCATTTTTATGGTGACAAGTTGTAGCTATTTAGTCAGTTTCGACAGTTAGCATTATATCACAGTTAACTCGCCTTTAACCCTCGACGTTGGTTTTACTATTATTGACCTTCAGGTTACTTTTGGTTGTTGTTGTTGTTAGTGGCAGTGTAGAAGGTGTTTTCAAAGTAATCTTATCACTCTGTTCCTTGTCTTTAACGTTTACATGTGCTGTTATTGTTGATGAATAGGACGTTGGATAACTTAAAAATACGTTTTTATATTGACATCTACTTCTTTCAATTTTATCGGATCCGAGAGATATTATTTTTCGACAATCTTCCTAGAGAACGTACTTGGTGTCAAGTACTTCGTCTGCGTAATGAAGCCGGTACTTGCCTTTTTTCAAGAAGTAAATTTACTTGTAAGTACTTGTCCTTACTTGCCAAGTACTTCCAGAAAGTACTTCTTAGCAATAAGGCAAATATTTCGATTATTGTCAAGTACTTAGCAAGTAATCAAGTACTTACATCAAGTACTATAGGGTACTACTAGGGCTATAACATACCTCTCAGAAAATTTCATTTTGAAATATAAAAAACAATTCTACATTTTTTTTCTTGAAAAAATTTTCGCGTATGGCCATTACACGCATATGGGGATTCTGCATCTCTGAATACTCTAATGTCAATTATATATCTAATTTATAAATAAAGAAAAAGTTGATTTAGTGTGTTTGCATCAACGAAGCATATCAGCAGACCGTTACTTTTATTTTATAGGTGTTGTCTGTTAGTATTGACGAAGAAAATTTAGTATCATATATTCAAAATTCATTGAGCAATCAGGAATTAGCCTACAAATTAGCCGTTCGTTGTAATTTACCAGGTGCCGATCAGTTATTTGTTGCAAGGTTTGCTCATTTATTTCAAACTGGAAATTATGGTGAAGCCGCCAAAGTAGCAGCAACTGCACCACGAGTATGCTACTATAATTTTATTGCGATAAAGATAGTGAACCTTGATGCTTCCTTTTATTTAGGGTATATTACGTACACAACAAACAATTCAACAATTTCAGACTGTACCACCTCAACCAAATCAACCATCACCGTTACTACAATATTTTAGTATATTGTTAGAAAGTAGTAAATTAAATCGCGAAGAATCAATCGAATTATGTAAACCAGTTGTTATGCAAGGGAAAAAACCTTTACTTGAAAAATGGCTGAAAGAAGATAAAGTAAATATTTTTCTTCTATTTCTATTCCTACGTTTTGAAACCAATCTGTTTATGTTTTCTAGCTTGAATGTAGCGAACAGCTTGGTGATTTAGTAAAAACAATTGATCCAACATTGGCTTTATCTGTCTATTTACGTGCAAATGTGCCATTAAAAGTGATTCAATGTTTTGCTGAAACCGGACAATATCAAAAAATTATATTATACGCGAAAAAAGTCAATTTTCAAGCAGATTATATCTTTTTATTACGAAGTATAATGAGAATTAATCCTGAACAAGGTGTACAATTTGCACAGGTTTGTAAACTATTTTAACATTGTGTGGATAGAATAACAATAAAAATGATTAGATAAAGGCTTGCAGATTTTTTATGATATTGATTGTGTAGTAGTGGTTCGGATCACTTGAAAAAATTAATACGCTTTTTACGACGAAAAATGCAAATAAGTTCACAAGTCTAGTCTCACACTGACTTTTAGAAGTAGGTAAGTGATTTTCATCTAAAATAATTTCTATTCTATTTAGCGTAATTTTCCATCTACATATAAAGTTTTTGTAGACTGTTTAAAACGTTTGCTTAGTAAACAAGAGTTTTATTCTCTGATTTAGATGCTTGTACAAGACGATGAACCGTTGGCCGATTTGACACAAGTGGTTGATGCATTTCTAGAACAAAATCTTATCCAACAGTGCACAGCCTTTTTATTAGATGCGTTAAAAAATAATCGTGAAGATCAAGGACATTTACAGACACGTTTACTTGAAATGAATTTGATGCAAGCACCACAAGTATGAATAAAGATCCTGTCAAACTAAGTGTATTGTTTTCATTTTATATCTGTTTTAGGTGGCTGATGCTATTCTTGGTAATAATATGTTTACACATTATGATCGACCACATATTGCACAGTTATGTGAAAAAGCTGGATTATTACAACGTGCACTTGAACATTACACAGATTTATACGATATTAAACGTGCGGTTGTTCATACACATTTATTAAATCCAGATGTATGTTTCAGTTTTCTAATGTATATATCCTGTAAAACAAAGTTTTATTTCTTTTTAGTGGCTTGTCAACTATTTTGGTCGTTTATCTGTTGACGATTGTATCGAATGTTTAAAAGCAATGTTACAAGCTAATATAAGACAAAATTTACAAGTTGTCGTACAAATAGCTACAAAATATCACGAACAATTGGGTACACAAAAATTGATTGAATTATTTGAGTCATTCAAAAGTTATGAAGGTAAATATTGCGTTTGATTTTTGCTAAATAAGATTTACAGATTAAACCATCTTGGCTTGACAAGAAAACTCGATCGCGTTTGAGATCGTAATGGATAATCAAAAAAACAAAAAAAGTCGAGCAATACAATATTCTACTTTTATTCTAAATAATTCAGAGAAGGCAAATAATGGTGTAGTTGACTAAGGCGGTGGTAACACGATTTAAAGTGCTATGGTTCGATTCTCATCTGAGATGTAAACTTGATTTCAACTCTATGATGAAAACAAAATGTGTTCATATCGTATGAGATGATGATACTTCGCATCTCCAGTGTAGTTCTGACGAGTTGTTGGTTTACACAGATGTTGTATAGTTCCATTTGTCATTTATCAAATGTTTATACTTACAGATTAATTATGTATGTTTAAGAAAATAGTAATATAACTAGCTATTCTCAGTATGCATGTTGATACTCCCATTATACAGTTTTACTTTGTAGTTCTAGCGTCTATGATGATAATTCCTATACATTCGCAAATACTTCTGAATTGAAATATGAGGTCAACTAAGGCCTTTCTGAGACGCTATAGAATTATTATCACCAGTAACATCATCAAAATGTAGGATAAGTAACGAATGTTCGACATATCTCTTTTTAATCTAATTCCAAGTGATTAAAATACTTCTCTTATTAAATTCGAAAAATTCTCGCTAATGTCGACCATTGAATGAACAAACCGTTGAAAATAAGATTTCAAATGAACAATAAGGACGTTTTCAGTGTTTGTATACTTTTAGTGATTGCTTCCAATTGTATAGGAGCTTCCGCTTATAAATGCTTGATAGAGCAGCGTAGCTAAGTCGGCTAGTGGGCAGACAATGTACTTCAAAGATACGGAGTTCGAATCCCGGTAACGGCGGTCGCATCATAGATTATCTAATGCTCATTGTCTTAGTACCTTTTGATACAGATGCAATGGGGGAATCCGATTCCAGTGGAGGACATGAAAATTAAAGTGTATAAAAAAAGCCTGGTATCGCTCGTTTCACACCTATTGTGAAACGACGAATGCCCAGGCTAGATGGAATTCTTGAAGAACAAAGCTCATCTATTCATGTGTTTAAGATGATCCTGAGGCTTCGAACAAATAATATGTTAACTATCAATGGAAGAGACCCTTCTCGTTGTCAATGTGAATAAAATTCACGAAGTTTGTTTTTTTAGGTTTATTCTATTTTCTTGGTTCAATCGTTAACTTTAGTCAAGACCAAGAAGTTCATTTTAAATATATTCAAGCAGCATGTAAAACGGGACAAATTAAAGAAGTTGAACGCATTTGTCGTGAAAGTAATTGTTATGATCCAGAACGTGTTAAAAATTTCCTTAAAGAAGCAAAATTAACAGATCAATTACCATTGATTATTGTTTGTGATCGTTTTAATTTTGTCCATGATCTTGTACTCTATTTATATCGAAATAATTTAATGAAAAATATTGAAATCTATGTACAAAGGGTAAAAACATTTAATATCTTTGTAACTATATTTTTAGAATATTCATTTTATTTAGGTTAACTCTGGACGATTGCCCGTGGTTGTTGGTGGACTTTTGGATGTTGACTGCAGTGAAGATAACATTAAACAATTGATATTGTCTGTTCGTGGAAATTTCAACGTTGATGAATTAGTTGAAGAAGTTGAGAAACGTAATAGGTACTAGTTGTTAAAAAAAATCGTATAAGAAAAATTCGATTTGTTTTAATTCTCTCTAATTTTAGAATGAAATTATTATTGCCATGGTTAGAAACACGAATACGTGATGGTTCAAATGATCCCGGTGTTCACAATGCCATTGCTAAAATATACATCGATTCAAACAGCAATCCAGAAAAGTTTTTACGTGAAAATCAATATTATGATAGTCGTGTTGTAGGAAAATATTGTGAAAAAAGAGATCCACATTTGGCATGTGTTGCATATGAACGCGGTGGTTGTGATTTAGAATTAATCAATGTAAGTAACAACTATTATTAATAGATGATATTCGGATAAGTATTGAATTAATAAATAAACATCTCACATTGTGTGTTTTGGTAGCTGAACGAATTTAGTCCCTTGATAAATGTTTTTTTTCCTTACTGTTACAAGAAGTAACGTTTATTTTTTCCATATTGGAGAGTAAAATAAGAGATTTCGATAGTAACTACACTATTTGGATGTGACAGAATGGAACTATTTTGTACTACTAGCATGATCAATCTAATAGTATGACACTAAATATCTTCAATAGTATAATGACTAAATATCTTCAAATCATATCTAGCGAAACATCACGAAGAACGAATTAGTTTACTCAGCATACATATATTCATGTTTCGTAGAAACCGCAAAAAACTTTTATACTTAAAATAAAAGTGTAAAATACACGATCATTCATAACAAAATCATTTTGTTGGTAAATCTAATTTTATAATTTAAAACTTAGGTTTCAAAACCATACTCGTTAGACTTGTGCTTTTCCTTTATGTAACAACAGAAAGTAATCGTCACAAGGCGATAAATCGATTAAAAAAGCAGCACTTTTTAAATCGAAACCAAAAATTAAAGCGTGTTAACTGTTATAAACAGGTTCTGTTCATAATAGAATTGCACGGCCAAAAGCTGATTCCCAGTGGTGTTGATCGTAGGAGAATTTATACAGTAAAAGTAATAGTCAACCGGAAAGTGCAAGAAGAGTGTATAAATAAGAGTATCCTGGATCAGTATAATGTATTAGTGGGAAGATAGATTCTAGGAACATTAAACATCGAACATGAAGAAGAAATCTTGGGATATCATTTGAAAAACCTAAGCAAATGTCTAGAAAAAGATGTCTTTTTGATTAATTTCCGTATAACTCGATAATGATGACTCTGTAATCGGTCAAAAGAGAGTATTCCAGATAAGTCTGTGAGATGTACCGAGTATAGTTGTCTGTTATTTACGATACGACCCTTAGCCTTTGCAGAAAACAAGCGTCACGTAAAAGAATGAAAGAAAAGAAAGCATGATGAAAGTATCATAGCTATATGAAGGAGAATTTCAAGAAGGCTCTTCACCGTTGCACTCTGTCACCTTAAAAATAGGAAGCTGTGAAGATTTGTTTCGATCTTTCATAGTGTCGATAGATTATCCTATAGAAATGGTTCAACTATGCTAATAGACCTGATGTTATTAATGTCATAGTTGCAGAGAAAAATGCAAAAAACTTTTTACAAATCATTCATAAATGAGCTTGCAATCGAATAATTTGTTATTTTGTTTAGGTTTGTAATGAAAATTCATTATTTAAAAGTGAAGCTCGTTATTTGGTTCGTCGTAAAGATCCTAACTTATGGGAACAAGTATTGGGTGAAGATAATCAATATCGTCGATCTCTAATTGATCAAGTTATTCAAACCGCTCTAGCCGAAACACAAGATCCCGAAGAAATATCAGTTACTGTTAAAGCCTTTATGACGGCTTCTTTACCAAATAATTTGATTGAATTATTAGAAAAAATTGTCATTGATAATTCGGTATTTAGTGAACATCGAAATTTACAAAATTTGCTTATATTAACAGCAATTAAAGCTGATCGTTCACGTGTAATGGATTATATAAATCGTTTGGATAATTATGATGCACCGGATATAGCAAATATTGCTATTAGTAATCAATTGTATGAAGAAGCATTTTCAATCTACAAAAAATTTGAAGTAAATACATCAGCTATTCAAGTTTTAATCGATAATATTAATAATTTGGATCGAGCATACGAATTTGCTGAACGATGTGATGAACCGGGTGTATGGAGTTTATTGGCCAATGCGCAAATAAGAAATGGTCTTGTCAAAGAAGCTATTGATTCATTTATTAAAGCTGATGATCCAGCATCATATTTAGAAGTTGTCAATGTTGCAAGTCAAAATAGTAAGAAAAATAATCTTTCTTGATATTGAAACGTGAATTGTATGTTATTTATTTGTACAGATAGTTGGGAAGATTTAGTTCGATATTTACAAATGGCACGTAAAAAAGCTCGTGAAACATTTGTCGAAACAGAATTAGCCTTTGCATATGCAAAAACAAATCGACTTGCTGAATTAGAAGAATTTATATCTGGACCAAATCATGCACAAATACAAAATGTAAGTCTTGTTTCACTGAAAAGAGGCGTAGATAAAATACTGAATGATGATATTAACTTATTGATAATAATGTTTGAAACTGATAGACACCTGGTACTATTATTATAGATATTGGATATAATTTCTATGATTTGAGTTGATTTTACAGGCCATTATGGTGTTGTAAAGGAACCGACGTTTTAATTTGTGTGTAAATGATGAGAAAAATCAGCTATTTATTTGATAGCTTGCTGATAATTGTGATTAGAAATTTGATAGGGGCTCTGCTCTGATACACCGAGAGAAATGTTATAATGATGAAAAAGAATTTGACTTTGATAAACAAAATGAATCAGTTTTTTTATTAGAAACACTAATCAATTTTAGGTTGGTGATCGTTGTTTCGAAAATGGCATGTATGATGCAGCAAAATTATTGTTTAGCAATATATCAAATTATGCTAAATTAGCTGTTACATTATGTTATTTGGGTGATTATCAAGGAGCTGTTGATAGTGCAAGAAAAGCTAATTCAACAAAAACATGGAAAGAAGTAAGTGTTTCTCATTGAGTTATATTTTTGTTAAAATTTATTTCGTATATTCTTTAAATAGATTTGTTTTGCTTGCATTGATAAACAAGAATTTCGTTTGGCACAAATGTGTGGTGTTCAAATAGTTGTACAAGCTGAAGAATTAGAAGAACTTATCAATTATTATCAAAATCGTGGCTATTTTGACGAATTAATTCAGTTATTAGAAGCAGCGCTTGGTAAATTAGTTTTTATTTATTTTTTACTTCATCAACTCATTTAATTATTTCTGTAGGTCATGAACGTGCTCATATTGGAATGTTCACTGAATTAGCTATATTATATTCAAAATATAAACCACAAAAAATGCGTGAACATCTTGAATTGTTTTGGTCTCGTGTTAGAAAACCAAAAGTAAGTGTTTCTAGTTGATGAATAAATAATTGAACCTTCTACAATGTTTTGTTGTTTTCTATCGTTTCAAGGTACTTCGTGCGTGTGAACAAGCACATTTATGGTCCGAATTGGTATTTTTGTATGATAAATATGAAGAATTTGATAATGCTATATTAACAATGATGTCTCATCCAACAGAAGCCTGGCGTGAAAATCATTTTAAAGATATTATTGCCAAAGTAGCCAATATTGAATTATATTATAAAGCAATTGATTTCTATCTTGAATTTAAACCAATGTTATTAAATGATTTATTATTAATACTATCAGCTCGTCTAGATCATACACGAACCGTTAATTATTTTATGAAAGGTTAGTTAATTTATTCAACTAAAGAGTCAACATCTAAATCTGTCAAATTCAACAAGTTTAATTCCGTATAATGGTATCACCGATATCATTGTGCATTCATACAGATATCGTTTGTTGTTCACATGCGATAGTGACGAGTTTTGTCCTAAGCAACTTGGATGATTGTTAAAACAATTTCTGTGATCTTGATTTGTGACAGATATAGACATCTCGTACCTTTTATTGTGTCAGATCTCTTCAATAGGATTAGTATCGATATCATCAGTTTTTTTTCGTTTTTTTTCCAGTCAAACAATTGCCATTAGTTAAACCCTATTTACGATCGGTACAAAACATCAATAATAAAGCAATTAATGAAGCATTGAATAATTTATTAATTGAAGAAGAAGATTATCAAGGTTTGAGAAGTTCAATTGATGCTTATGATAATTTTGATAATATATCATTGGCTCAACGTTTGGAAAAACATGAATTGATTGAATTTCGCCGTGCTGGAGCATATTTATACAAAGGAAATAATCGTTGGAAACAAGCTGTTGAATTAACGAAAAAAGATCGCTTGTACAAAGTAAGTTTTGTGTATTTCTATCAATTGAGAATCTTTCAGTTAAAAAATATCTTTCCTTCTGTGTCGTTCTACGTCTCTGCTATGAGCATTTATTCTATTATTTTTGGTTTTATATTTTAGGATTCAATGACATATGCTGCTGAATCTCGACAAGTTGATATAGCTGAAGAATTAATATCATGGTTTCTAGATGAAAATTTATTTGAATGTTTTGGAGCATGTTTATTTCAATGCTACGATTTATTACGTCCTGATGTTATTTTAGAATTAGCATGGCGACACGATATTATGAATTTTGCCATGCCCTATATGATTCAAGTGATGCGAGAATATATTTCAAAGGTAAATTGGTTTACTAAGTTTTATACAAACACTACTTCTACATTTCTATTTTTTAGGTCGATAAACTCGAACAGTCAGATCAAGTCCGAACAGAAACAGAAACGGAAAAACCTTTTGTAATCGGTAAGCAAAAAAGTTTTTCGTCAAAGTATTTTATACGTACGTATGCCATCAAGAATCGGATACGAGTGCAGATCTTCTTGTCAATGGCTAGAATCTACGATAGGGTTTAAGCAATGTCTTGCAACGAAAAAATCACGCCATCATCTTATTACAAAAGTTTTGAAGAAATAATTCTCGAAGAAAGTTTAGTGAATGTTGTATATGCATGGAGAAGGGAAGATCGTTCTGTGCTTCCTCCTTCCGTGAGAACAGCTTGAAATATGTTTGGATTTGTTGAATATCGCAAGGTATATCTATTTAAACAATGATTCTACATTGGTAGAATATAAAAATTAAATTAAGGTAACTGTAGCAGTCAACTAGGGCATATGCAGTCATTGAATTTGCAATTAATGCATTCATTTCAATAAATTCAGACATATTTCAAGCATTTCTCACAAGGAAATGCTTCGACAAATCTATCTTTATGCGAGCAAAGACTAATTACTTATTGTTTATCTTTTATTTCTAGAGAATCTACCATTGATGTTAACAGCACCTGGTATGAATTATTCTGCAGCTCAGGGCTTTTCACCCTTTGGAGCACCCGTACATGGTTATCCAACGTACAATTAGAATGGAAGAGAATACCATCTCTTCAGGATTAATATATATTTGCTTTGTTTCTGTTTTTCGATGTCAGCTGTATGCAATTTTTTCGTGCATTCTTCTTATTTTATCGTTCTTCATCAGTGATTTTTGATGTTTAGATACGTTTCGTTTTCTTAATACTGAATGATGATGTGTAGTACAAACAACATTTTTCCGCCAGTTTCATCAACATCAAAGAGAATTTTTTCTATCAAAGCTTAACATATTTCTAGATTCACCAAATTGAATTTCCTAATTCCTCAATCGAAGACATCCTAGTTCACTATTACAGTTGCATCAGGCTTAATTTTTTGTATCATATTCAGTATAAAATCAATATTCAAGTACATATAATTTTTTGATACAAAGACTAAACTTGATGTACCATTTTTCTCCGTCAATTAGGACACCTACGATTTATCGAAATTTGTAATTTATGTATTCGATTCAACAAATGTCAGCATATATCAAGCATCGTTTCGAAGGAAACGAGAGTCACAGAGGATTATTTCTTGGTTAGTTGTACGTAAAAATTGATCCGATCTCGTTTGAATTGAAACTTGGCAATGAAAAATGAAACAATTTCATCTTTTTTGAGAATTCTTATTCACTTATCATATTTTTTAAATAAATGTACATGTATTGTGTGTGAGTGTTTGTGTATGATATATTCGCATTCCTATATTCTCTAAATTGTTTGCAATTTTTTTTTTTATAATGTATCACTTCTGTTCTAGGTAAAGTACTCTTCTCTCTTTATTTTGGTTCACATAAACGAACAACAATAATTCCCTAATAAGATGATATTTCATTTTAACATTTTTTATTGTTGCATTGTAACCCGTGATTGTTTGTCAACTTTCCTTTTATAGAGTTTTCTTTGTAGACTATGTTTCTTTTCATGAAATATTATTATCCCAGTTTGTTTATTTTTATTTTTATTATTATTCTCACTATTATTGTTGTTCTTCTTCTTCTTTTTGCCGGTTTTCTTCATTATATATATAATGAGGAAAAAATATTAAATTACGGTTTATACGATATACGCCAGATAAAAAAAAATAATAATTCAAATAAAAATGTAATGAGTCTTCTAATCTTCTGGAATTATCAATTTTTGGTGATTTCTTTGCAAAACTGTAATAGGTCTCTTTAATAATGCGTATGTCACTATGAAAACGAAAAATTACATATCTTTACTGCAATTTAGGATAATTCTATGTTCTTTCTTAGGAATTTAGGATTTCTTGATCAAGAGAATGTATACGAACTAATGTTGTTGTTTTCAGAAGTTTCGTATAAGAAATATATATGTAATGTTAGAATAATACATCTATATTCGTTTTTTTTTATTTTAATTGTCTGTGACATGTCCATTTTAAAAAATGACTACTAGACAAATGCTTGTTTAAAGGGCCTAGATTTTACGCATTTTTAGAACTTTTTTTTTTTTTTTTTGAAAATATCATCTGTTTGTGTTTTATATGTAATTTTTCCTTGTATGTTTGATTTGATATGATTTATTTTATTTTTTAACCATAACAGACTATTTCTCATGCTAATGGGAATAATATATAATTCAGAAATCTACTATAGTTCTCTTGAATGATCTCACTCTACCTATGTATCTCATAAATAAATTATTATTTTATGCGATTCTTATACTTAATTTTTCGTTATAGTTAATTGTTTTAGACACGAAAAGAAAAGAGAAAACAAATGTGAATTTCTATTGACTAATCGAACTTTGAATCGAGAGAGTCAATTTTCATTTATTTTATTTTCAAAATGATTCTTATTCAAAACGAAATATTTTCTGACTGATGAGGGAAAGAAAGAGTGACATGTATAGGTATGAGTTTACAAAGATTGCGTTTGTAGACTAAATTTGTTACCATTTAAAATAATATGATAGAGACATGGGTTTTCTTTTGGCATCATCTCATATGAACAAGTTAAAGCACATTGGAATCAACGTTCTCTTCTATTCATCTGCCAATTTTTAGTTTTAAAACAAACATTTTATCTTACAATAGAGGCACAAGTTTAGAAGTTGATCGTTCAACTCGTTCTCTCAAAAATATTATGAAATTTTAACCAGTATGTGCTGCCATCGCTCCCTTTTCTCATTTCATTTAAATCGATGAATATACTGAAAGGTCTATACTCGTGTCGATGAATGATAAATAGCAATAGAAAAACATAATAGATTACGCAACAACTTGAATATTATTTTGTTCATTTCAATTATTTTCAACATTAGATGATAAAAAATATTTTGAATTTATTTTTCAGACTAAAACTTTTTTGTACATATGCGTATAAAATGGCATTCCAACAAGAATATTTCAATATACCACCAATTACCAGAGCATATACTACCACGTGTGTTATTACAACAGTAGCCGTTGTAAGTAAGAAAATATAATTTTCCTATTAAGCAATCTGCCAGTTAATTTATGTCTTTTTTTTTTTTGAAAAACTATCTGCTCAATTGATCTTGTATAATTTTTTTGTCGATGTAATCAGATAAAAAGGATAAAAAAAAAAAAATCATTGGTATGGATATTATATATATTCATAGTCGGTGAAAATAGAAGAGAGAAAGTGAACATACTCGATTAGTTCAATTCTATAATTAGAGATTTTATTTTACTTCACACACTTACACACATGATGGAAAATAGCGAAAAGAAACCTTATAGTCAACTAAGTAGAATAAGCTATTCTGCAACATTGAACACAATTAAAACAACTGTCAATAATAAGAGAAAATAGGATTTGCTGGGAGATTCATCATCACTTTCCTTAATAATCGAGTTGTTTTTTACTAAAGTGATTCTTCAATAAAATAAAAAAAAAAGAAGAAAATATCTCTCTATATATATTAAACATTCATTTTTTCTCTCTCCATGTGGCAGATGTTTTTTTCGTAGTACTAGTTAAAAATATTTCGTAAGGTTGCCTTAAGCTATCACAGACTGTTTTTAAGAGGTAAACATTCAGATGAAGAGAGTAAGAGAAAACAAAAGAACACTTGAATAACAAATTTTCTATTACTCATCTTTTTGAACGAATACGTACGTGTGCCAGTCATTAATATGACCATTTTTGTTTTATGAGAAATAAAAGTACTAGAAAACCCATTAAGATTAGTGAAAAATTATTAAAATTCAATTGAGAAGTGTTAAACCGTTCATTTACGCATATATTTGGCAGATTTCAATGATTTATAACGAGATTCAAATGAGCGCATCTCTTCTTCTTCGTTAGAGATATACAGAGTAACTGTTTATTCAGCTCTGACTCTAGCATTCCTCCTATTCTCAGTCTGATAACTTTTTCCCTATCAAATTGATTGAAAACGTTCATCGGTGCTACTATTCGTTTTTTTTTGCGTTTATCATGTTCTATTTTACTTAATTGTTGTGAGACATGTTTAATTTTCAAAATTCAATCGACAATTTGATTCGGTACTCCTCAAATTTCAACTAGGTGTATATGATAAACAAATATTAATAAAACGTGTTTGACACTTGTGCTATATGAAATAATAATAATAATAATAATTATTATAATAAATAACAGTTCGATTTTTCATATTGGCAGATGTGTAAGTGTAAATAAAAAAGCTATAGATTTAAAAACAGGAAATATAATGTGGGTGTTAAAGCGTGCAAGAGTATGGTTCATTTTTTTTTCTTCTTTTCATTCTAACATATACACATGCTATCAGTCAATATTACGTCTGTTTTCGTAGTTCATAAAAAATCAGTAAAACGGAAGATGATCAAGGAAAAAATAGCGGAATTGATAAATCGAAACTAAATGGGGTGGTACAGATTAAGTAGATGAACAAATGAAAAAAAAATAAAGTGGTTGTCTCTAACGTGTTGATAAGGTATATATTATAGAAAAGAAATCACAATATGCAATGAAACGTAAATTATCTGTCATGTGGCTAATCAATCTTCCTACTGTGTGAAATGGATAATAGGTATAATTACATAAAAGTAAATGTGATATGTTTTTTTTAAATCGAAAAATAACAGACATTTCGCTGTTTTCTAAATATCGACAGATCAAAAAAAAAAAAAATGACGGATTGTATTATTCTACGATGATCAACAGAGATGTTGTGATCTTCAGAGTTTTAAGTGAAAATCAATTGATTTTAAAACCATTGACAGATAGTATAAAAATCTTTACTAGAAAAAGTACAAACTTTTGAATTATTTGATGGTAGATCATT
>CAJNOQ010000048.1:0-90575 GCA_905250885.1 Didymodactylos carnosus
TTTTCCTTTCTTTACATGGTTATTCCCTTTTCTCCCTATGTTACCGGATACACAAAAAGAATCACTGTATAGAAAATTTCGCGTAGGATTGCGAATCGTGCATCGCTGTCCCGGGGTTTCAGCGCAATATATTTTTTCGTCAACTAACGAGAAAGATCTCAATTTTTACGCTAAAAACTACCTCCAAAAAAGACTTTCGAACATAGATCGGACTGACTTAGGTCAGTCTCTATTCTTAAACGATATGTTCTTCTGGGATAATTTTGTAAATAATGAAAAGAAGTCATTAAAGATCGGTCACTTCTTTCAACAAAATCGCGTAAAAAAGATGAAAAAAAAGACATGCGTCTTTATTGTTAAACTGGTTGACTTTTATTGATGAACACTAGAAGGCAATATAAAATATATAGTGCTGGTTTATTTTTATTTTGTCCTTTTCCTCTGCAGACAGGTACTAACTATTATGGTATGTTTGTCTTCCGTGATATCTTTATGTATACCTTCCTTTTTTGTCCCTTTTTGTTGATGTATGTTTATATTTTTGTGTTTGTGTCGTTCGTGTTCTCTTATTAACCTTATTCCCTTACAGTCAGATTATTTATAGCTAGTAAAACTGAATGGAGATTTAAATCATGTTGTGATACTGCTATGTGTTGTTTATTTTTATTGTATCCAGGTTGATAAATATGTCCATTTTTTTTTTTATATTCATCTCTACAAGCGCTTTCAAGCGTGACAAATAAACGGCTCAATCCACAAAAAAAAAAATGTTAAAAACTAAAAGAGACGTTCGAAAACACATTAATATATAATACAATTTGTATACTTCAGATTAATATAGAAAGTTACTTTTGTTTTAATTCGTGAAATGGAGAGAATATAGAATAAATTCACAGCCAGCACTGCTTCTTTTCAACATAGAATAAATAAACATGTCAATAAAAATAGAAAATTCTGGCTTTCCTTATTTTGTTCTTTAAAAAGAAATAACGTTCTATACAGATACACCTGAAATTAGTGTAAAGGTATAAACGAGGATAAAACTGGTGCGGAGATGCTAAATATATGAATGTTTCGTTATTCAATCGCAGCGATGAATATAACGGTAATTGATGAGTAGTTGTTATTCATCATTTAACACTCTTATTTATTGATTATTAATAGCTCTGTTTCAAAAAGATACTGACGAATGATAATAACAGTATTTTTACTGTTTTCATTTCTTTTTTACGCACAATACTCTCACCACCATGACCCGGAGCATTAGAAAATTTGATGCTTGCTCCGAGCTGAACCAAATCGGATAAAAATTGGGCGGCAGGCGCAAAATTTGTTGATGAATCCGACAGCGGGCTCCTTATAATTACATATCCACTTCTTTTTTCGCGTCGACGTGGTTTTTGCCTAAATTTTATTTTTCTCATTGGCGCCTTTTTTTCAACCAATGAGAAAAATAAAATTTAGGCAATAACCACGTTGCTTATATCGACGCGAAAAAGTTTACAAATTACATATCGAGTGAATATGTAATTATAAGGAGCCCGCTGTCGGATTCACCAACAAATTTTGCATCTGGCGCCCAATTTTTATCCAATTTGGTTCAGCGCGGAGCAAGTACCAAATTTTCTAATGAGAAAGCCGGAAAGTCGTGGTAGTGCTGAAAGTTCTCTTAGAATTCATTTAGATTTTTCATTCCCTAGCTTCCATTTCCCCTATCAATTCCCTATCAATAGCTTATTGCTTAGGAGAAGAATAGGTTAAAAAAGAAATTCTCAGAGAATATTTTTATAAACGTATTCCATATGAACCGAAAAAAAGCTATTAATTAGAAGTTTCTCTCGCGCGCTACTATTCTTATTTAACTTCCGTCTATTTATACATGTTCTATGTTATAGTCCAACAGTTCAATAGAAAGTTTTTACATTTTTGTTTCGTAGACGCAACGCTGACAAGCTTTTTAGTATTTTCATCTGTTAATACACGCTTAGTTTTGTCACTTATTGTTGAATGTTCATTAATCGAATTAGAAATTTCATTTTCATTTAGATGATTGAACGAGAAAGATAAGTTATCATTATCAGACGATAAATCATTTTGTTCGGCTTTCTCATAATTTCTTTCACTAAAATTATCATTAACAGAATGAATATACGAAGTTAAATTTATTCGAACGAAATCATCGTCATTATTGTATTCTCGAAAATAATTTTCATTATTACGCTGATTAACAACAACAATATCAGACTTGTTATACTATCGGTTTATGAATCATCTACTGGCTTTCCATTTAATTTCGAAAGTATATTATGCATCAACAACAAAGGATCAGATAAATTATTATCATGTCTATATGGATTCTGCTGTTGACGACGAACTTTGGATAAATCTTCTAATAATAAGGGTAATGTCGACAGTTTTTTGCAATTCAAACGAACATTGTGAATATTGTTGTTGTTGTGGCTTTGGTGGTAATGGTGTTAAATCCATTTTTTTGTAGAATGGATGTTCGTTTATTATTATTGAAATGACATGGTAATCTCGTCGATGATTGTATTGTCTGCACTATTGAATTTTCAACTAAAATAAGCACAAAAAATCTAAAATACGGTTCTGAGATGTGAGGTCCTTTCCAAGAAAAATTCAGAAACAATAATATCAAGTTCTTCTGCACACTGAATATCACCAGTACCGACTAATATCCCATAGACATGAATTCATAATAACAATATCGGGTTGTATCACTTTTTTTCCAATTTGTTTTAAAATGACACATTTTAAATATACAGAAGAATATTGTGTTAGAAAATAATAGCGTAAATAATGTTGTCCACGAAATGAATATTCTCAAACCTTATAGAAAATAAAAGTGAACATATAGTCTCAATGATAAGTTAATATTTTCTTACTACCTTCTTCATAACTAATTCCATTTGTTAGAACGTTTAGTTCACCACCATCTTTTCAACAATCATTTGCAAATTCTCCCTTAAAAATAAATAGAATAATAATTTAAATTTGAGTACTCATTTTTTTAATTCAATACTTTTGCTTGTACATTGATCTAGTAAACGATCTGTTTGTCAAAATTGTACCATATCCTTGTATATTCCTCGTACCACAAGAAAGAAATAATCATATTTTCATTTTGTAAGAAGCTAGTTTAAAAAACAACAACAACTAAAATTATAAACTTATCCGAATCTCCTAAAAATACAACGTATTTATCTTTCAATAATATCTGGATTTCTGTAGATGTTACTCTGTCGATCATTGAAGTCATTTTGTTTAATAATTGATCTTCTAGTTAGCTAATTATTGGTTGAAATTATGTCTTCTTAATCAATTTCGTTTTTTCTGTATTTTTGAAAATCTAGTAAATTATTTTCTTCGAATAAAAATGAATAAAGCTTTCAACATTACGGCCTGTCGCAAACTGGTTAACCGTATACACGAAGTATTTTTATGCTTCGTTTATGTCCGTCAAAATAATCTTGTAAAATGTCCTCGACAGTTAAACTTACATAGATAAAAACTAGATGTATTAAATTCTCATAAAGGATGATGCATGAATAATCAGACTATTTTCTAGAATTTGAGAAAGAGAACTGTGTACTTAAAGTTGTAAAAAAGAAAGAGTATAAAAGAAAGAAACCTCCGCTCAATCATGTAAAAATTTTCTAAGGTGTTTGCTTCTGACACAGTTAAAAGAAGTTCTGTCACAGCACCTACCATATTGTCCGAAGGTAAATTTTATTTTATTTTTATTTATGGGTTCATTCGAAAGAGCACACAAAATAACCACTGAAAGTGCTTTTTAAAGCACTAGAGGTCAAACATTGAGAGTCACTCTTGTTACCAAAAGACGTGAATTTTCATGAATGTTCGTATTTTTCTGTTTTCTCAAAAATTATCAAACTCCTATGATTGGTTCACGGCTCATTTGAAAGAGGGATGTTTATTCTATAAGTTCGTATATTTAGACATAATAATATATTTAACTATCTAGGACTAAATAATAGAAAACTAAAAAATTTCTTATATTTAAATTTGCATTTGAGTTATTACAGATGTAGAGCTAGCAAACATTTTCCTACAAAATACGACGTCGGCAAGCTCTTTGCGATGTTTTTTTATGATTTTACACGCGTTTTACGACAAGTACTGTATTTGAGATCAATCTCCTACTGGTTTTTACCTCAACTTTGATCCATTGACTAAATGCAATAATTTACATATCGTTGAATAGAGCATCGAAAGTTATTGTTGTACTTTTTTAACGTCATCAATTCATATTAGTAGAAAAAAAATTTGATTTTGTAAAAATGGCTGGAAAATGGATATTATATATGGAAAAATACATTGTTCTCTTACTTTTTACAAATAAATCTTTTTAGTTTTGTGCTTAAAAATTGCACATGACTCAATCGTGGCTAGTCATGTCGAAACTTGATAAAAATTCTTTTCTTCTAAATATTGAAAATAGATTTTTTTAAAAAAAAGTCAGACAAGCTCGTGAAAGGTACCCCAAGCCAATTTAACATAATATTTTTTATTTTTTATCTAGGTCGGTTTTCCGGAATCGAAGGCTCTCTTAAATGTTATATCTATGAATCAAATTTTTGTATATCTTGAACTATTTCTAATTCTTAATGAACATCATACGTTTTACAGTAACACTTTTCTCGTTTCGACGTTAAGATTAAAATACACGTTTCAGCGAAACTCGTAGTTTGTTATTGTATGTTCTTCAAGTCCGAGAGTTTCTCTAAAAAATAAAAAGAATTAAAAGAAATCTTACAAGAATCATATCACCGGAAAAATAATAAAGTTGATGTACAAGTGCTGAAAACTGCCTTTTCATATTCAGTACACTCGATAACTCCGAAGATTTTCTACTTTTGGTGAGAGATACTTCCAAACATTTAGAAAAAATTTTCAAATTAACATTATTTTCTCATGGAAATTATTTTGTGCCATTTTGTTTCAAAATTTTTTCCTAAACTTTTGGAAGTATCTCTCGCCAAAAGTAGAAAATTTTCAGAGTTATCGAGTGTACTGAATACGAAAAGGCAGTTTTCAGTAACTCAAAATCAACTGTATTTTTTTCTTTTTTGTTCCGGTGAAATGCGTTCCCAGATAACGTTCATCTTTTTTTTGTGAAAACAATTATATAATCTAGATATTTAATGTTAGAAAGAAATAGAGTTCAAAACCAAAAAGAAAGCCCTCAAAGTGCATAGAAGCTGTGATATACTTCTTTCACAAAAAAAGAGAAAAAAAAAAATAGTATACCAGCAGGTTTTAGGTACAAAAAACAACAACTTATGACTTATGCTTTTTATTAAACTAATTTGATCAGTTTTGTATTCTATCATGTCATGCACGTAGGTCAATATTGATTTTTGAACATTATTAGCTTTTATTTTTTCTTATCTAGGATAGAAAACGAGAATAAACGACGAGTAACATCAAGTACGTTCCTACTGTTTTTTTGTCAGTAATTTTCGAAACATAACGCCTTCTTTTGTGAAAATTTGATAGAAGATCATGAACAACGACTGTTTTCAATAATTTTAGTTGAGTCAAATTTAAGTATGGTTGATAAAAATTCAGTCCTATCTCAACTTCAAGAAGGAGCATTGTTTATTAAATTTAATGCTGATGGAACGCGAGGTGAACGTTATTTTTATTTATGTCCAAAACTCAATGCTATACGATATACTGGATCCAAAAAACTTCTACAAAATTCAGAAGTAGAATGTACGTATGAAATTGAAAACAAATAGTTTCTATCTTTTATTTTTAATATATTCCCATTTAGATCTAATTAAAGATTGTGTCGAAGTAAGATCGGGTTTTAAAACGGATACCTGGTTTAAAATGTTACGAAATGGCAAAGTGCGAGAACAACAGGTATCATCATTTATATTAATCAAGTTTTTTATATTATGTCAAATAATTTATTTCTTCTAGGAAGGATTATCATTATCAATTCTACATAGTCGTGGAAGAAAAAGTTTAGATCTTTTAGCTAGCGATAGTGAAACAAGAAATATTTGGATTGAAGGCATACAATACTTACTTCAAGATCGAAATGGTGAATCGTACAGAAGAATTACAGACAAGTATGAAAAGCCCTATCTTTCGATCTTATCTCGAATTAAAGTATATATAAGATTGGATATAGAGATGTTCAGTGAATTCAGGGCTATCTTTTTTATTAGACTACTTATTCATACAGCATCAAAACTAAAAAATTTTAATGTGCAAGAAAAATTATCGTTTTATGTAGTGGATGTCATATTCGAGAAAAAAACTTAGCCAAGGAATACGACGTGAGTGTGAAACAGAGGTGTACGGTCCACGGATTTCGACCCGCGGGGCCACGTGATGACGGGCGGGCGAGGCAAGAATCTTGAAGGTCTGCACGGGTTCGGGCGGGGTACGGGTAATGTAGACACACGGGCGATCTGGGGTGGGTAAAGCAGTGAAATGGAATATACGGGGGCTCGGACGGGCGGGATATAAAAGTTTTCTTTGAGGCTGTTTCGGATCGTGAAAAACTATTAAGAGATTTGATTCTTTTATGCATCTAGGAAGCAATGCATATTGACGGCTAGTCTCTTATTTTTGATCTACAGAAAGCGATTTGACTCGTGATTTATTTGTTCCACATCTTTTTTCATACTGAACACTGATCAATACGTGAGAAAGTGATTACAGTTCATTTGATTCTTAGAATCAATATCTGACATAGTCCTCATCTTTATCAATATCCAACGTCCAAAGTTATGAATTATTATCAGATGAACCCTCAGATCTAACGATCTCAATAAAAACTGCTCATTGGTACTCAATTGCTTGCAGCTACTTCTTTAAGGCTCAATTGATGATGTGAACTATGTAGAATACATAGGCTATCTAATCTTCGCAAAAGAGGAACCGGAGAAAATACAATTGTGTAAAATCACAGAACAAATACTGCAAAACTATCTCTATGATAGACTATTTGCCACTGTTGCGGTAATAGATGAAAGTCATCGCCATCACGTCACTGAAAGATTTGCAACATATATTTCTTGTAATCCTACTGGCACATAAACAAATAGATCAGCTAATCTATTAAACTCATACAAATATGAGAAAGACCAATCATAATCATCAAATTTCTCTGTGGCTAACTCAGTTCATTGATATCTTTCTGGAGATTTATTCTAAAAGGTTTTTGTACAATTAAGTCCTTTTTTCGGACTCAAAAATCAAACGATTTTTCTATTGAGAAAACTTGATGTCCGATGCAGAGCAGACGAATAAAATCAAATTTCGTGATTAATAAAAGTTTCACGGGTTGCCAGGGGACGGAGCGGGACCCGTCGCGAAACTGAGGGGTGGGCGGGTCAAGTTAGGGCGACTACCGTCACGAGACACGGGAGGGGCGGGGCGGGGTAGCACAAAAAAATTCACGAACGGACCGGAGCTGCTTAAAAAAACTAGTTCACGGGGGCGGGCGAGGCGAGGAAGTTTCACACCAGAGGTGTGAACTTGGTTTTTATAGAGCAAACAATTCTCTGTTTCTCATGCCAGAGAAGAATTTTTAGTATCCCACAGTATACCGTATAAAGTTCGATACAAAAACACTATCATTTTCAGATCATTTAGAATTACTAACAAAACGAAAGGAATATTTTATTTTTCGTAGATAAGAATTAATTCAATGAAGACACTTTCTTTACACAAAATACGTGAGTCAAAAACTATTATATAATCAGTTGAGTACCAAAAAAAGGCATAATCTGTTCCTTTATCGCGATTAAACTTTTTGCTTATCCTTACTCTCTGTGCCATTTTTCAAATACTCAAACATCGTCTAAATATCGGATATACAAGATTTTGTAGAGCAAAATATTCTTTATATTTGAAGTCTAAAATAAAATTTTAAAATCTGATTGAAGTAACTTAAAATGAGTCACAAAATTTTCTCATTATTTCTAATCCATCTGCTACTTCCTCAATATTATAACGAATAAATTTTTGTTGTTTTTGTTACACACATTGTATCAAATTATCGTAGAAGATGAGTTATATTATTTAATCATAAGTTTTTATTGATTGTTCATTATTTAGATGGGTTGAAAATTTGTTTGGTGAAGCTGATTTAAACCGTAACGGTCTCTTATGTAAACGAGAAGTTCATTTATTATTAGAAAGAATGAATGTTCGTCTATGTGCCGATGATGTTGAACAATATTTTGAAGTAATGATATTTGAAAATTTTCTATTTATGTTCTAATGCATGTCTTATATGTATTTGAAAACAGCAAACAGTACTTCGAAAAGCAAAACGTCGTGAACAATTAAATGTGGATGAATTCATTAATTTTTATAAATTATTAACGTATAGACCAGAGTTGAATCACATAATACATAAGTAGATAGATTTTAATTCGAATGAATTAAAAACTAAAAATGTTTTCTTTTTTCTAATTTTATTTAGATATAATGGAACTGAGGATATATGTAATTGTAATGCTTATGCAACAATTTCTCAATTATCGCATACGTTCTCATATGTGGATCCATCATTTAAACACAATACATTACCAAGAAAAATAGTAAATGGACCACCAGCACAATGTCAAGCTTCAAATTATCTAACTGTTGAAGAATTAAGAGAATTTATGCAAGATGAACAACAAGTAATTACTATTTTTAGTCTATATGTCAAATTAATTCAATTTTTGATTTAAGGAACAATATTCAGTTGAACAAATTCAAGAATTAATTCATAAATTTGATCCTTCTATAGAAGGAAAGAAATGTATGGAAATGGGAGTTGACGGTTAGTTATATAAGAGTTTTTCTCTATTTCCATCAATAGAATGTTATTTTATACTGTCAGGTCTTAGAGAAATGTTATTATCAGATGTAAACGAATTAATGAATCCCGTACATAAACATACAGTTTATCAAGATATGACTCGACCATTAACAGAATATTGGATTAATGCCTCACATAATACGTACGATTTTTCTCAAAATATATTATTATCTTTCTAGATTCTACTCTATCTCATATTTTTTCAGATATTTATGTGCAAATCAGGTTTTGGGTGAATCTAGTGCTGAGATGTACGTAAGAGCATTGAAACATGGATGTAAATCTGTTGAATGTAAGTCATTTCTGAAAAGAAAAAATTATTTATAAATTATTTTTTAATTATTGCTCTCTAGTGGACGTACACGATGGTCAAGATGGAAAACCTGTAGTACGACATGGATACACATTGGTGAAAGATATTTATCTTGACGAGATACTTATACTTATTCGAGAATATGCATTTTTCTTATCCCCGTTCGTATTCTTCAAAAAGTAATGTATTCATTTCTATTTAAAAGAAAATATATTTATTTTTAGATATCCATTATTTTTAAATATTGAAAATCATTGTTCACTACGTCAACAAATTATAATAGCTAAACTATTATATGACACATTTGGAAGTTGGTTATATTTTTAATTAATCTTTTTTCCAATCAAAAAACTAATTCTAATTTAAATTTTATTTTTAGATTCTATTTATTTGGGTAGTAATTCGAAATCAACAATATGGCCATCGCCTGAACAATTGAAAGGACAAATAATTATTCGAGTATATTTTTCAATTTTTGACAAAGTATTTAATAAACAGAAAACTACTTATTGTTCTAGGCAAGAGTTGCTCCAAAAAATAATTTATCATTGGATTATAGTGAAGATGAACAATTTGATGATGACGTTGCAGTTTGTATCTGTTCTTATTTTTTTCTTTGAAAACAGTACACTCATAAGATCTCAAAAGATATCCTCCGATTTCTAAAGCTTCATCTCATTTCAGGAGTACGATAGTCCTCAAGAAGTTGTGTCTGATACCGTTTTTTATTTTTATTTTGACGTACCAATACTACCATTCACAAATTCTACTTTGAGTAACTGATCTTTGGTCATGTTTCTTAAAATATCCACTATTCTACAGAGATACGAGCAAAGTTCAGTATATTTTAACATTTTCTACAATATGATAGTTTTATATCTGATAATATCGATCAAACTTACCTTGATGATCTAAAAATGATCTCAATCTCTAGCATTATTAATAAAGTCTAAGAGATTCTCTCTTACGCTTTACCAAAATGAATTTACGATTATTTTTTATAATGTTTTGTTTGTTTAGAATAGCATAAATTGTTATGCTCTCTAAGTTAACTGGAGAAAATTTTGAAAATCGGCGGTATTCTCAAGATCGCTTCTAGATCTCCTACTATACAATGGAGCACAAATATTAAAGCAATGTTTTTCGTCTCCTGTCTAAATTTACTGTTCATTTTCTTATAATTTCCATTTAGTGTATATGTAGTGATTTAGCTAAATTTATTTATTGTGAAAATGTTACATTTAAAGGTTTTGGACATTCAAAAGGCTGTAAGTGTAGAATTATTGATGTTTTACTATTTATTTTTTGTTTAAATCTAATTTTTAATAGATAATTACAATCAATCATCATCATTATCCGAAACAAGGGCCACTTCTCTTATTGAAGATCAGCCACTAGATTTTATTAAATATAATCAACGTTTATTGACACGAGTATATCCGGCATCATTTCGACAAAATTCAAGTAATGTAAATGCCATCGAGTTTTGGAATGTGGGCGCACATATGGTGGCATTAAATTTTCAAACAAATGATTTATCAATGTCTCTGAATCAAGGAAAATTTAGTACCAATGGTAGATGTGGATATGTTTTAAAACCGGATATTCTTCGACAAGGTAAAATTTTAAATATTAAAATCATACATCTATTCGTTTAGCTTTCCTTTTTATTATCCCGTGTAAAAACGTCAAACAGTCCCTATGCATATAGTTTTATCTAATTTTTCAAAAAATAATTATGCATACTTTATAGAACCCTATATATAAAAGAGATCTATGCGTGTTTATGCGTAAGACCTTTTTTATCCATATGGAAACTATCCTGTAACTATTTTATACATAGCTCGTGACTTTACATAATACAATCTAAAATTGTAACGGTAATTATGCATAATTAAACTGTTTTATTATACGAAATTATGTGTATCGAATCTGTTTGTTTTTTCACATGAGTAGCGGAAACAACATTTAATCCGATGGGTTGTTTTTCGGCATTTTTACTCGCTCAAAGACGTCCGGTCAAATTTGAAATCATAGTAAGCAATTTAGTTATTATTTAATTCTATCAATAAAAAATTTCTTTCATTTTAAGGTAATTAGTGCCCAAGCCTTACCCAAACGAAATAAAGATACATTACCAGTATCGCCATATGTTAAAGTTAAAAGTTATGGTGTACGGTGTGATAGAAATGAGCAAAAAACAAATATCATAAGAAATAATGGTAAACACTTATTCTTAATGAGTAATAGTTGATAAAGTTAGAGAAGTTTAAATGGTAGTGCTATATCATGTACTAAAACTCATTCTCAGAAATAAAATAATTTAATCATAAGAGTAAAAATTATTTTGATTTAGGTTTAAATCCATTATGGCATCACAATATGAATTTTACTGTTTGTATTCCCGAATTATGTCTTATTCGATTTACTGTTAAAGATGAAACAGAATTACTTGGTCAATATTGTATACCGTTTTTATCTATTCAACAAGGTAAAAGAAAGAAATAATAATTAATTATTAAAATATTCTGATATATTTTCTTTTTAATTTATCTTAAGGTTATAGACATATTCGGCTTCTCAATCGTTATAATGAGCCAACATCAGGAACATTGTTCGTTAAAGTAAAAATAATTAATACGGAATAAGACAGACATTGGAAAAAATCAAAGAGTCTAAAGTCAATCAAAAATATTAGAAACATTTAAGAATCTATTTGTTTGTTTGTTTGTTTGAACTCATTTTAATAAAAACAACCGTGATGCATGAACAAGATCGATGAAACAAGATAAAAATAAAAATTATCAATTTAAAGAAGACTCATTACTAGTCATGGAAGGACTTGACGAGGCAGATCCGATAATCGACCTAATGTATATGATCAGTATAGATTAAAAAAAAAAAAAGTAAAAAATAGAATTTTATAACCATTTCAGATAGATATTATTTCTTCGATGAGATAAAAAAACAATAATTTATAATTCTTATCTATGCGTATGATATTACTGTTCGTTACAAATTCTCTGTTAAGATGAGTCAAATTGTATAATTACGTATAAACTAATTGATAATTTCCTAATTTACGATTTTTTAGATCTAATGCATCTTTAAATGTGGCAAAACTCACATGTCCTGAATTTTCTTCGCTAGCTTTTGTCCATGCATAAACAAAATCATCACTGCTAACTGGAATCTGAGCTGCTGCAAATATATCACGAATTTCTTCCATTGTTTTTGGTTTTAAAAGATCATTTTCTGTTAGGCCACGTTCACTCCAAATTGATGGTGACAAGAGAGAACCGACAATAGTATTCGCTCCCAATTGATGCTTATTTCTATTTTTTGATATTGAATAATCATGTTGATTATTATCAATTGATGGTAAACCATAAACACGTTTTACTTGTGGTTCAGAACGAAATGGAGCTTCGTTTATTTTATCATAACTTGTTTTCCATCCGTCGGGTACCATTTCATCCATTTGTGTTACCAATTTTCTTACATAATATTTACCCGTTTTTTCTTCTATATCTGTTAAAAATAATAAATTTCGACCATAGGAATCTTTTAAAACTGTAACTAATTTTTCATGTAATGATGCATTATTAATTTGTTTTTTCACATCTAAATTATTTTCAATTAATTTTTCTAAACCGGATGCATGAGCAACTCGATAACAAAGAAAATTACTAAATTCAAGAAAATTTAATTGACCATCATGATCAAAATCACAATAACGCATTACGGCCGATATAACAGATTCATTTAAATTAAGATTAAAATTTTTTTCAATTGTCGATGATAATTCACGTTGAGAAATATAACCATCTTGATTTTCATCATAAAACTGAAATGCTTGTAATTGTGTTTTGAAGGTATGCATATTTAATGAACATAAATGTGCACGAACTTTGGCTATTGCCGTTAATTCTTTATCATCAAACATGGTGCTTATATTATGATTTGGATAGACAATTTGTTCCTGTAATTGTGGACGTTGATGAATAACTTCACCGGCCGATAATCTATCAGTTGATGTCATGAGACCAAAACGATGATTTGGATCAAGATGAGTTTGTTCAAGAAAACGTTTCATACGTATATTAGAATCATCTGATCTTGATTCATCATATTCATGAACGGTTTGTGATATAATTGGTACAGATTTACTTTTATCAATCCAATTTAATGATGCACGAGCAAATCGACCATCTTTATATACTGGAGTAGGTAAACCAAATGTTTGTTGACGAATAACATCACCAGATATATAATTACGATTTAATTGTTCGCCTGGTTCAAATGATTTATGACTTAACAAATACCTAAACAAAAAAAAAATGAATTTACAACTTATATACATCTTAAGATCTACAAATAGTGATTGAGACCGGAGACATACATATTGAACACATGTTTTGTAAAATCAATATGTCTCGTTATGTTCGTTGAATAATCAATAAGAATTATTCTGAACGAATATATAGCTGTTTTACTGAATTAAAAAGCTTTTTGTAATAAAAAATAACTTTAAGACTACGAAATACATATCTTTATAGATCACTCTATAGACGCATCTGTGGATGCTGTACTATTCTCTTGTTTGAATCGATTCTGTCCCGAGATGTGGTTGGATAACTAGTAAATGAATGAATTCCACAATCGAAAATTATAAACTACACGAGACAGCTACTGGAAACCGAGAAGTCTTATCAGCCTTCTATAAGCCCAACTAATTTATCTTGTTTTCCTTCAAACATTCTTAAAAAAAACGAGTTCTTTATACTATGTCTTTGAAGCGGATGAAAGTATATTTCGTTCCGTAACTTTTGAATGTTTCAAAATAACCTGTGAAATACATGCACTAACATATCTACACTAAGATAATCTTACATGAAAAATTCAGGTCTCAGTAAGCTAAGTTAAAATAAAATGAAATAAGTTCTTACATGCCACGTGGTTGTTCATAATCATATTCAATTAGTGGTTGAGAAATTTTTGGATTAACAATATCACCTACACGTTCGCCTGATATTGTTTTAATACCAAATGTTGTCTCATATTTATCAATTGTTTTTGGCAATGCTTGGTCTTGTTTTAGTTTAGTACGATTTCGTTCATAAACTAATTCATTTGCATTAAATTGACGTTGTTCATAATTTGTTTTCTTTTTTGGATTAATTAGTGTTCCACTATGTTCAGATTCAATTAGTTTGACACCATGTGTCATTTCTCGTCGATTAGGATCATTAGCTCTACCCGGATGTGTACGTTGATTACTAACATCAGGTGATGTATAATTTCGAAAACGTTGGACATTTGATGGTGTTGAAAATTCACTTGGTAGATCAACTAATACATCCCATAGTTGATCGTGAGTTAAAATTTTTTTTGTTTCTTGGGCATTAGCCATTTTTAATAACTGAGTTATGTTAACCACATTTTACAATGATACATCACCTTCATCCGTAGAAAATATATTTTAACTTTTTCTTCTTATTTGATTGAGGGCCACCGTGTGTTTGTTTCGAAACTTGGCAACGGATACACGAAGTCTCACTTTCATTTTTCTTTTCCTTTTTTTCTTCGTTCTTTTTACACAGTCATATATACAAAATATATGCTATTAAACAAATTGTTTCACTTAGAAAAAAAACATCTTATTAACATTAAAAACAATTATAACAACCTTAGTAGATTAATATAATTTTTGTATAGAACTTTAAATTTTAGTGAAGTTTGGTTCTTCTTATCTTCTTTTTTACGCCTTATCCCAAATACTTTAGAAGGTAAAACATTTTTTACTCCCTCTGCAAAAATGGTTTGCTGTTTATTTTTATAAAATAACTCTATCTTAGCACAATACATATTGTACAAAAATATTAAACTTAACAGAGACCGGATGATGTTGTTGTTGTTGTTGTAAAGAGCTTTTCTTTAGTAAGAAAGAGTAGAAAGGACAAGTTGTCGGATTGACCGCTTAGGTCCTGTCCGATTCACAAATTTTTAGATTATGAGCAAATCATTAAAAGAAGTAAACAGTGTCAATACACAAATTATGTACATTTAAATAATTTAAACTTATTGAATGTAAAACGACAGATTGTGAAAAACAGATACCGATATAATTAAGAACATATCGTAGATAATAGTACATATAAAATGTTTTACGAGTATATACTCCCGAACACCCTAAAAGAAGCTGGTACCTTCCTGCTATTTCTTCTATTTACTAAACATCACAAAACTACACAACTTATCACGCGGTGTTTGGATCAGAAGAGAAAAACTTCACCAATCGTTTACTAGGTCTTCCCACTGGCATGTCTCAGATGAAGGAAGTTTCACAGTAGTGAGTGTAAACTTCATTGATCACATGCTTATTTAGAAGGACTTTTTCTAAAAAATTTGATTCGTACTATTGTATCCTCCTTAATCTTTTTATAAGATATTTCCGATATTTTGATTCTAAAGTGTGGATAAGCAAAATACTTCATGAAGATCTATTGTTGAACAGTGAAATAAACAAAAAATCATTTATAAACGCCTCCTGTAGAATGTATTGATATGATTTTTTGTTGTAACACAAAATAAACAATATATAGTTGCTAACAAATACAAATGGGGCCATATATATGTATTGAAAAAATTTTAATTGAAGAGAAAAGAAGGAAGGAAATTGTCTATGAATATATTTTAGAAGAACGTAAGAACTTCTCAACATAGTGAACTGGAAATCGAGCATGTAATGAAAGCTTAGTTTTGCATTTAAAAGAAAACCCAGATATTTAAAAATTTTTGATTGTTTTCAAAAGTTATTTTTAATTGAGAATATTGAACCGTTCTGTGATTAAATGACTATCTCTGTTTTTGTTATGTTGGCTAGTTGGTCGGATGATCGTTAGGACTATGGCATGTAAAAAGCGTACGGATAATAATTAAAGAATAATTTATTATAAATAAATTGATATAAAAAATTTGTTCAATATTCCTATGTATATTGTAATTTAACCGGATGACTATGATGTAGCCAAAATAAAAATAAAATTTTTCCCATTTAATTCTGAATGACTTAAGTTTAAGTTTTACAAGAATGTTCAGTCAAATTTTAAATTTATCTAACAATATTCAGCGAAAACTCGAACAATAGAGATATAAAAAATATACATTCTAACACGTGATTTCTATCAAAACCTAATTCTTTATAAAAGTCACAGAAATTTAACACATCAACGTCTCACAGTGTACATGTCACAAACTTTCATTCCAATTATCGCTATTAACGTTTCGATTATAGTACATTTACTTTTTCTTTTAATTAATAATGCTCACTTTTGTATTATTAGTTGTTTACCGACATACAAATTAATATGAATAGAGAAAATAATTTTCACTTTTATTATAAAGATGTTTTACAACAAATGATAAAAAAATAAACGTTATACGATCGAATGAATGAATTATAATGGCGGTGGATTTCATTACATAGTCTAACCAAAATTTTTCTAGCAGTAAACACGAACATAAATTACAGCAGAAAAAAAGAAAACATGAAAGACAAAATTAAAACAGAAGTATAATACTTAAGGATCAAAGAAGATAAAATTAGATAAAAAAATCATGTTCCTCTGTAATATCCGTTTGATCCTTAAAAATCAGAAATAAAACTAAATAATTCGAACTTTGTTACTAATATCGTTCAACAAGCATTGCATGTCCCTATAAAAAAATAAAAACAATATATAAATCCCATATCAAATTTTTTGAAGTTGTACTAACCAGTCCACCAGCGGCACAGGCGGCCACCAGTCCTAGACGTTTATCTTCCCGTATTAGACGATTGGCCGTTGTTGTCACTAAACGAACTCCTGTAGCGCCAAATGGATGGCCAATCGATAATGAACCACCCCATAAATTAAATTTATCCATCGGAATAGCGCCAACCTAAACAATGTATTAAAAAAAGAGATGATAACCTAATACGTTTGCACTTTAGTTACATAATATACCTTTCCTGAACGATTTAAATATTTTTTTGCAAAGTAATCTGAATTTAATGCATTTAAATTGGCAAGAATTTGACCCTAAATTGAGGACAAAAAGAGATTTGTAAATTGCATTATACTTGGCGGAAGATACAAAAGGATGAAATAGAGCTCTATATGAACTAGACTGAAAATCAATTTTTAGAACTCGCTTGCGGGAAGAAAAACAACACATAGGAAACGTGTTATTTTTTTGTACTGTTAAAGGCGACTGCAGCTCTGAAACTCGTAAGGAATCATAAATGAGCGCCTGCATATAGACTTTTTTTCAAATACACGCGGTTCTACACTGATCATCTATAACGACCAGTTTACGACTGAACGAAAACGAAGGCGAAAGTTAGTACAAGTCTTAAAATTTGAGTTGATACACTTTATCGGGATGAAATTTTGTGAACTAAACTGGACTCTAACTGTCCAGTCTATGAACTAGAAAATGAATCTCTAATGCACTCGATCTGGATTCGTCTCGAAAGTTCAAGCCTACGGACTAAACTGAACTGAAAATTTGAGTCTGTACGGAGCTCGCGTATGAAATAAGTAAAAAGTAGTACACAAAGATTTAAATTTGACGGGTGGGGTAAAAGTTCTGTATTAATTTTGTTTTTGATATAGCGTTGCGATGGAATATCGTAGAGATTTTATCCTTTTTGTTAGGAAGAGCGAAGCATCTAATACAAAAATATATAAAAGCGTTTGATCGGAGATGTTTCACGAAGACTATAAAAATCTTAGAAGAAAAGGCATCAGGAAACTGTTCCGCAATCTTTTCGAATTCAGAAAATATTCCACCCAATAAGAAAGGTTATCTTTTTATTTCGAGTTTTATAATCTAGGGATAGGGCACTATTACTACACAAAAAAGAAATTTTCTACGTGTTTTATAATGCTTGAAATGAGCGCTTTTATAACATTCTATGTTACTACCGATTTTTCATCACTATCGATCGCAATCGGAAAAAAGAAATTCTACTCCCAGAGTGAAGTTGCCAGAAACTATATATTTTATATCAAAAAGAAAGCTTACTGAGTCCTCTACCAAACGATATTATTGGAATAGCTGCTCCGTGAGATATTAGGACAAAAACTTGTTTTCGCGTTGTACACGTCAAATTGAGTTTTTTTAATCAAACGATCTTCTGTTCAGTCTTTTGTACTCAAGGCCAACTTTTTTAATATCATACGAAAGCCTTCGTTGTAATGAACAACTTCGTATATATGGTACTCAAAAACATCGAAAGTGGGTAATGAAAAAGTTCAAACAAATGTATTTGGATACAAAAATTGTGACTGTTGCGGAACAGTTTCCTGATGCCTTTTCTTCTAAGATTTTGATGGCCTTCGTGGAACATCTCCGATCAAACGCTTTTATATATTTTTGTATTAGATACTTCGCTCTTTCTAACAAAAAGGATAAAATCTCTACGATATTCCACTGCAATGCTATAGCAAAAACAAAATTAATACAGAACTTTTGTCCCACCCGTTAGCTGGGCTTCGTATGAATCTATCTAGTTAACAAAAATAAGAACTGTTGAGTCAACATGTCCTTTACTTTTGCCTCTTTTCCTACAAAAGAAACTTACAGCAAATGCTTCATGAAATTCAAACACATCAATGTCATCAAGTGTCAGACCAGTTTGATCAAGAAGTTTAGCTGTGGCATAAGCTGGACTGAAAAACAAAGAAAGAACAAAACACAATGTTGGTAAAACTATTTGTTAATTTTTACTCACCCAAGAAGCAATTGATCTTTCGGATCTTGTGAAACAAAAACATAACGTCTAAAGAAAAAATACAAAATACTTTTCTTCTAAGAATGATTTATACTTTAGAAAATACTCACCTTAAATATGCTTTTGGTTTTAAACCAAGTTCTTTTGCTTTTTCAACTGACGAAACTAAAAAGACAACTCTTTTTTCATGTAAAGACAGCTGATAGCATAATATAAATCTTGTTCTTACTGAGTGACGCCGATGCACCATCGGTCTGTGAACAAAAAGAAATACTTTATGAGAACAGACAAGCGAAAAAATAATAAAATTTAATATTTACCACAAATGAAGAATTCGCAGCTGTAATTGTTCCATGTGGCTTGATAAATGCTGGTTTTAATGAACCCATTTTTTCTAATGTTGAAACACGAATTCCATTGTCTTTCGAGATTACATCCGCTTCACCTATATTACACAAAATTATTATTAATAACGTAGAAATTCAAAAAGAATCGTATCACATTACCGGCGACATGATATGGAACAACATCATCCAAATAGCCTTTTTCTGTTGCTTCTTGTGCTAGTTTATGTGATCGAAAGGCATATTCGTCCTAAGTAGTATATCGACGATAAGTCCAAATGCATGAGATAAACGTATGAACAAACCTGATCTTTTCGCGAGACATCAAATGCTGCTGCTAGACGATCAGCAGATTGTCCCATTATTTCACCCGTTGAAAATTCAGCAATAGATGGTGCCTAGAAAGAGAGGATATATTTATTTACTGAGAAGAAAAGTGGGAACTGAAAGAGAGGAATATTTTATTACTAAAATGATTTTATAACTTACCTCTGGTGTAAAGTTTTTAAATGAAATCATTTGTGACATAAGTCCAAGTCGTTGCGGTAATGATTTTGCACGATTCAGACTGAGCATGATCTTACGCATTGAACGTGGATATCGTATTGGTACATCGGACATAAAATCCACACCACCAGCAATTACTAGATCATTTTGACCAGAAGAAATATTAGCTACTCCTAAAACACGTAAAGGAAATAAAAAACTAACTTATATAAAAAAATAATTAGCTGAATCGCAGACCAGTAGCAATTGCTGCATTCGATGATATACAGGCCATAGTTACGGTGTGTGCGGGTATTTTGTCCGAAAAACCACTACTCAATAACGCCTGAAATGAAAGTTAAATTAATGAACTGTGCGTCTTTGTTATAATCAATTAACGTGATAAATTATGATAAATAAATTATTAACAACTCACTTCGCGTGCAATATTGCTTGTTTTAACTTCTTGAATAACTGTACCCATTATACAATATTCTGGTAATGATTTATCAATTTTTGTTCGTTTGACTAATCCTCTAAATTAGACAATAATATAAACGTTCCCAAGATTTCCAGAAAGAAACAAATACCAATGTTTCCAGAAAGTACCAAATACCAACTAACTTACAATAATGCATGACTTGCTAATTCATAACCCATTAAATTTTTGTATGATGTAAAACTTTGTAAAAACGGTGTACGGACTCCATCGATTAATACCACATCTCGATCGTTGAGTTTCAATGATTCTGTTGATAGAAAAACGAAGAGATTTTCAATATCATGTTCAAAATCATTTGTATTATTTATATTTCTCACGTTTTTTCTGTGATTTATCACCAGACTGTTGAGACGGTTTCGATTCTTGTTTTGATGAGTCCCTTTGTGTGGCACTACTACTACTACTACTATTTACTTGTTTCGCGGATGGTGGTTGCGACGTCGAGGCTGTGTTACGCTTTGTCGTATTTTCTTTGTTTTGAGTTTGAGATGTTTGTGATGGATTTGTTGTTTTTTGTTTGTTAGCAGTATTGTCGATGTTACTTGTCGAAGTAACGGTGCGTTTCATCACGCTTTGATTGTTCACACGTTGAAGAATACGAAGGCAACTGACACCTGAAAAAAATATATAGATTGTTAAAAGATGTTTTGAACTTGAATAAAACTAGTCACCTTGCTGGAATGATAATCGAAAAGGCATGATCGAGAGCTGAAAATAAATCTCTAAAATACCGATAAGTTACTGAATGTTTCTTCTGTCAAATGTACTATTGCAGCTGTAAGTCAGAACTTACTACGACAGAATTTTTGCAATTTTCACTAGACGCTGAGCTGATTTAAGCGATGTAGTATCGTTTGCAGAATGGCTTTATCTTTCTACTTTTGCGGCTAATTAGCAAGCAAGAAGATAAACGAATCTGAATTCTATACTGTAATTTGAAAAATGCATATTCGACTGACAAGCGAAAAACTTTTTACAAATCTTTTATGATATACGATCAGACGAAAATGCTTAGTTTATGGACTCTTTTCGGTTTTTAAGAAAATAAAATCATTGGACAAAAGCTTTGATTTAGATTGAAAAAAGGTTTACAATTTTCTGTTGCATTTTTTTCGGACAAACTATGAATTACTGCGATACCCCCCCATCTCGGAATGATCATGTTTCTTATATATAATAGCAGCTTTTCCTTTGCTTTGTTTTTTCTTTTGGTTGAATTTTAATTGATTGACTAAATCTGCGCTTGATTTATTGGAAGATGAAACAGACCAAGATGAAACAAAAATAAATAGATGTCGCTGAAAATCATAAAGAGTATTTTAAAAGTGTATAAAAGTATATTTTAAGAACCTTGATAATCTTCAATTTAATTGAAGATTATCTTAATAAGGAAATGGAATGTGAGCACAAAAATTGAAAGGAAACTAATGATTTTGAAATTAAACTGTTCTGAAAGATCTGTCTGGATTTATGAAAAAACCTGAGGAAAAGCACTTTGTGTATAGTTTCATAAGCTCAAAATCAGAAACTTTGATAAAATGAGAGTCACAAGCGAGTAGTACATCACCAGCACATGTATTAGAAACAATGGCGCTTTTTTACTAGTATATTTGAAAATTAGATACTACGCAGTGAATCCTTACTTATTTTCTTTCATCAGTTCAGGAGGGTGTTTCACAGAAATTCTTAATTCATCAACTTAAGTCTGCACTTAAATTTAATACTTCAACTACACGACTGCGTTTCATTACTGAATAGTTTTCCGCATCTAATTTACATTTATCGATCTGTTTTGGTGAAAATGCATTTTCTTCATGATCAGTTGAAGCCCAATGTCCTTTGTCAATTATTTCATTTGTATATCATTATTGCAAATGAAAGAAGACGAACAAGCTAAAAAACAAAAAGTGACGGTTGTTTTATTTATTCAAACGTAAGTTTGTGATGTGTCTCTAGGATTCTGAAAAGACTGTATGAAGAGAAAAGGGTGATCTACACGACGTTTTTCGGCTGACCTTTCTTCATGAGGTTTTTGATTGTTAACAACAAGATCATTGAAACCAGCTGGTTGTAAACATGAATTCATGCCGATATTATATTCAGATTGAACATCTCTGCCATCTTATTTCATTTCATATCGTCAAAAAGATTTAAAAATTTTCATTTTAAGTTAGTAGACACCCGCAATCTGTGTACTTTTAATGTAGGATCTTATACGAACCAATCCGAGAATTAACTTTTATTTTTTCAAGCTTTCAGCAATCATCAACTGTTATATTGCAGAATCGTCATAATTTGCTATGAATACAAACTTTGAATGTTAACGAAAAATCTTTATTAATAAACAAAACCAGTACAAAATAGAACAACTGACGACAACGACATCGGTAATTTCATACATTAAATAACAAAATCATCACCATCAACGACCTGAAACAAAATAACCGTAAACAACAGTACAAAAAAATTAAGGAAAAAAGAAGAGCGTTTTCAAAATTTTATCTCCTTTCCGTCACTGTCTAGGATCTTTTACCTCCTAATTGGATCAGCCAGCTTTCTCAATCTTAACAAGTACGTGGCAGACCATGAAACAATTTTCTGAGAGAAGGAACGTGCTCCCTACGCTACTCTTCGGCTCATCTTACTCAATGCGCAGTGCCGATTTCGAAGGTCGGCCGACTTACCTTTCGGAAAATTAAAACTGACATTCCCTTTTTTTCGAAAAAATTTAGATCGAAAACGTTTTGGGTCGAAAAAGTTCACATAATCTTGGAGAACCATAACTCACACACCATAATACTATACATTGCATTTCCTCAACAAAAGAAACAAAAAGGTTAAGTAAACTTCTTTCTTTCGTCTTATTACTCACAAAATTAATATTATTATTATACTTGCAATTTATTTTTGTTTCTCGATAAAATAATATCGAAGAATACCCAATTCCAGTAAAAATTGTATCAGTTCAACACGAGATAGTAGATTTCGACCCACAATTCTTGAACTTTGAAATGTACCACTCGTGCTCGGTGTTTTGTATTGGTGTTCATATAAACATGCATGAGATTTATCTAATTCGTTTAACTTGCCTTCGAACATATCGCACAAATATTGCGAACTAAACTCTCCTAACCATCACGATGCAAACCCTAGTCGAGACTCCTGATTAATCTCTCGCAGGAGTCCTGGAAAACAAAGTCGTACAGGAGTCCTGTCACGGGGCCCCGGCAGGATCCTCTGTGGAGCCATGGAGAATTTTTAAGGGATTCAAGAGGGATTCCTCAAGACTCCCACAGGAGTTCTATGGGATTCTTAAGGAAGTCCTTGGGGGCTCCCTGTGGGTCTATTGATCCATCTTCTTAATTTCATGTAACTAATTAGTAATTAAGTGCCAGATACTATCACTGGTACCGCTGAAGCACATATCACCCATCGAAGGTTGACACATTAACGTTGACTTACTAGAAGAAAATTTTTAAAATTTTATCATAGAACTACATTATATTTATATATTGCCTATCTGCAAAACAAACGGTGAATGGGGAGTTGGCAGGGACTCCTCGGGGATTGCACAGGTTGGGAGTGTGAGGGTGCCTCCCGGGGAGTACACATTTCTAGGGACTCTTGACAGACTTTCTCTTATGGGAGTCATAGGAAAAAAATTCTGCTCTCTGAGGAGTTCTGTAGGAGTCCATGCATGATTTTCTCCAACAGGACTCTAGACAGGACTCTTGCAAGAATTTTTTTGGGACTCCTCATGACTTCATGTTGGACTTTTCACTTTAGAAAGTTCCTGCGAGAGTCATCAGGACTCCTTACGATTCCTGCTGGAGTTTTTCATAAACTTGGGACTCCCGTTGGAGTTTTGCCGGGAGTCTCGACTAGGGAATGAACCTTCAAACCAAAAAGAGCAAATTTTTATTGATTTTCTTAAGAAAGTAAAACTCGATAGAAACATTTACCAGCAAACTTCAATAAAGGTATCGAATACAATGGTTTTATCGGATCTTGCTTAAATCTATCAACAAAGTAGTTATTCAAACAAACATGCAGTCAAAGCTTCAGCTGCAATTTGTGGTAAAACGTCTTTTGTTAGAGAAACAATAAATGGTTTACTAACGTTAATGTATCTACAAATGGACAGAGTTCAAAACTATTTTAATGTTGTGTAAGACAGAGAAGGAAAGCACATACCGTTAAAGTACACTGTTTAGTTTATATTGTCGTAATGATGTGATGGATAAATTACAGAACGTTTATTGATACACATGTAATTAGATGAAATAAATAATTTTAAATTTAAAAAAAAACAGTACTCTAGCGACTATATGTTCTGGATATTAAATTTTCGACAAGCTACTACTCATTTACAGGGTGCCGTGATCGAACAAGAGCAACCATATCTGTATCCCAGTTGATGGAAAAATCTGTCGAAAACCATTATTTGCACGACAATCCGAACAAAATCCATCCAAATCGCCATTAACGTTGAACAATGATCCGGATGCATAAAAGCGCAAAACGATTAACAGTTGCATCAAAGCAGATATTGAATTACTACAACCGGTTGCTGGTCGAATTAGGGGTTCAACAATGTCGAGTAGTTCATAAATGATCTTTCGTGGAAAACGACAACGCGCGATCAATAAATCGTCTGTCATGGTTTTCATAGGGTTTTGTCTGTCAAAAAAAATTCTTTCACGGCATAACGCCTTTCTCCACAACCACTGATTAACTAGCGCCATTATTTTTTTTATTTATTTCGCAAAATACAAGTGTCAATAAAAAATAGTTAAAAAATGTTGTTTGTTTACTATAATACTTCAATTTTTATATCATATTATAACCGCAACAAGAGTTAAGACAAACTTAAGACATGTACAAACTAGTCTTAACTTAAGCGTGGACTTAAGTCTAAATTAAGTAAAAACGGAGACTTAAGTATGCTTCTTCTGTGAATTTCTGTGAAACACCCCCCAGAAGTACAAATAAAGTGGTAAAGATGAGTAGAGCAAGTACCTCATTGTCAGAAGAAAACGGAGCGTCGAACGATGGTAGAAATGGAAAATCATTCACGATTAAAAAACCAACAGAAGAATTTCTGGTACAGTTTCTTTATGGTCAAACAAATTTTTACGCAATATTAAAAATATTTATTAAAAGTTTACACTATACAAAACGTTTTCAACTTCATCTGTTTTCGATAAAAAACATGATACTGTGATTCTATTTATTCTCTAGCTCATGCTAAAATGGAAAAAAACTGTTAAATTTGTACAAAGAGTTTTCAAAATTCTTCAATCACCATTTCTAAGACAAAAATTTATAGAATGGGTAGAAATAGTTGGAAAAGCAGATTCTAAACGATATAAAGATGATTTAAATTATGATACAAAACGAATACGTTGGGATTTAGAATTTATCGATGACGTCAAAATGTAATTGTCTATTTTATAATAAATATTAATAAATAACAATTTTACAAGACTATTTATAATTTTAGATATCAAGAATTGTTCAACACTTTCGCTTCATTGGGTTTTGACTGGAAACAGCCGGAATTTAAATTAGCTAAATTGAAAGCACACTATATTTATGATAAATACTTATCCGAAGACAAGGTAAACTTATGATTCGGAAGTAGATTCTCACTTTCCTAGTCAATATCGTCTTTTACGATCGACACTTTTATCAATAATACGATCATTTAGAAGTGAAGCCTCTGGAAAGTAGAAGAGGGCCCAACCATTTTTCAATCTATTTTGTGAAAAACATTATAGCTCATATCTGCTGATAGATAAGAGTAATTGAAAAAAGGCTTTATCTAGAATCAAATTCATATTTAGACAAATATACCACTCGAAATTATACCATCTATTACAGATAGATTGCAATCGTCAAATAATGATGAGTTAGAGTATTTAAATTTATACAATGATCCTGAAAAACATATATCATACAAACTACTACAACTTTATCAAAGGTTAGTTAGATTTTATATTAAAAACACCAAAATGTCACTAGAAGAACTTACATTCTTTGTTTTTTCATACAAGAGGCATCCAAGACAACTTTTATACACATCTTAAAACTCGTATACCTTGTCCAACATTATCTATGCAAACAATACCACAATCAGTCAAAGAATTAAAATTATTGAGAAAAACAACGCCTCGACAAAAATTACTTAGACATCAATCGTCTAAAGCATCTATCATTGACACGGCAATATTCAATGCTGAGTCAGAAGAATTTGGTTGGTGTTTGTATTTAAGTGAATAATCTTTCACTTTTCTGTATATCTTTCAGATATGATATTGATTCCCCATTATGAATATACAACTCAATTTGGTTTAATCTATGCTCCTATTAGAGAAAAACGAATTAAAAAATTAAATAAATTTGACAAAAAAAGTAAAAAAATAAAATTAGTTAAAAAAAGATCAAACCCTTCAGCAAAAAAAACCCAAAAAATGATGGTAAGAGAAGAAAAGATACTCAATGGTTTAAAAAAAATAAAAGATAGGTATATTAATACACTCTAGGAAAAAGAGAGAACATTTTATTCATTAAAACAATCATCTAATGAGCCCAGTGGGCATTCATTACCACATGTTTCACCCAAGATTAATGTTACTCTAATTCCTTTACTAGATCCATCTCATGGTAATCAAGTTGGATGGCAATCGCGTGATGAAATGTGTCGTATTTATTTATCTGAAAAATATTTGAAATTCAACAAACATCTCAATTCAAATTCAATTGCATCCGATAAACTTGCATATAATTGGAACGAAGTCATAGAAAGAAGAATAAAACGAAAAATGATATCAAATTTACATGGAAAATGTGAAGATGGATTTCAAACAGAAAAACGAAAATTTAAACCAGTGAAAAAAGTATTCATATGTAAAATGCATGCATACTCCGAGAATAATGAATATCACCTATCACCATTTAATCTAAAATTCATTGTACCTTACCTGATGACTGAAAAACCAGACGATAATTCTTTCATGTCGCATAAGTCAGCGAAGTGCAAACCAATAATGAAAAATACGTAAGTATTCTCATGGGTGATTAATAAAAATCTAGTGTTGAGTGAACATCAATTAAATTAAATGTTCATAGTGTTATTAAAAAAAGTGTGATATTTATATGAAAAATATTTCAATTTTTCTCTAGAATTGAGACAAAACAACCAATATTTGTTACAATCGAAGAAGACGAGATCATTTCAGAAACAAATGATGATTCTTCAATGTTTGGGCAACGTCTAGTAATTTCAACAGCACTCAAGTCGAATAAAGTTGAATAAACGCATTTTTCATGGTATAAGTTGTAAACGGTCAATTTTATTATGGAAGATGGCAAAAAAAAAAAAAATGATACAAAATAAATTAAGTGGATGAACGAAGCATTTTTTGTGCAAACATTCTATATTTGTCAAATTTTTTTGGAATCATTTTTAATTTAATTGGTGTTTGTGATGATGAGATAATTTCTGTTGGTGTTATATCTAATTGACTATGTACAATTGCTCCTGTGGTTGTCGTGTTGATAGTGCTACTACGAGAAGAAGTAGTTTCAGGACACGAAACCATTTTTTCTAAACTTGCCAATGGACTTTCATTCTCATTTTTTGTTACAATAGATGGATGTGATGAACTGGAGGACGAGCTGGAAGCTGGAGAAAGGAGTGGTGGTGGTGGAAGTAAAATGGTCAATGATTTATCATCTAAATTGTTGACATCCTCTTTGTTTACTGATACTGTTTTATTATCTTTTTGTGGCTTTTTTATTAGACGTTGTTGATGTTGCTGTTGTTGTTGTTGTTGAAAATTTTCTATCGAATTATGTGTCAATTGTTCGAGTGCTAATAACGCATTTACTTTCATATTTGATTGTTGTAATTGTTTTTGTCTCGAACGTTTTGAAGTATTGTTAATATTATTATTCTGTTGTTTATCATCGACAGTTTGTTTTGTCACAAAATTTTGTAATAATGTTAGAGCATTTGCTTTTGATGTTTTATTTTCTTGTTGTTCGACTTTGGGTAAAATAACATTTTCAACAAGTTCATAGGCAATCTTTTCAATATCTTTATCAATTGACGTTTGTTTCTCATTTCCAACGGGCAATGGTTCGATTTTTACTGCTAATGATGGCGATTTCATATCGATTTTTTCGTCATATTCCGGAGGAGAGGGGGATTGTTGATCAGAAAATATTGTTTGATGATTTAATGATGTTTCTAAAAATTTAAATTGATTTAAAAAATAATCACGATTTCGACTGGCTTTTCCATTTCGATGATGCATTTCTTTTGCTATATGATCTTTATACGTCTGTTCTGTTTCAAAATACATTCCACATGTTGTACAATTATGACGGATGCGATGAGAACGTTGAATATGATCGACTAGAAAACATTTAATTTAGAGAAAAAAGACAAAAAATTGAACATTATCCTACCTAAATCTACTTCTCTTAAAAATTGCTGTGAACATATGAGACATGTTGATCGAGATTGTTTCAATTGTTTTGTTTGATCCGAACGGTATGGCATTAATTGTGTAAAATGATTTGTTTTCATCATATGAGCGGTTAAATCTGGTAGTGTTTCAAATGAAAGAGAACATCTGTAACATAAAAACCAAATCATTATTAGTTTAATTTAACAATTATTTTTTTTGCTTCTACTTATTTACCTTAAACATTTTAAGATTTGATTTGCCGGATTAGTATCTCTCGATAACCATATATCTTGACCACGTACTAATTTTGCCACTTCATCATGTGTTGATGATAATTGAGCACTATGATTTGTTATTTTTAAATGACTCACTAAATTTGCCAATGTTGTATACTTTTCACCACATGAACAGGCAAATATTTCACGATCTTTTCCGTTTGAGATAAAAACGTCTTTTGTCAATGAAGGCGACGTATCTTTAATTGTGGAAGATGACCGTTGTTGCTGTTGTTTAGTTGTCATTGTTACTTGACGAGTAGTAGTAGGAATTTCAATGGGAGTAGTAATTGTTGGAACTGTAGTACAATAATTGTTCATATTTGAAAGAAATAGATCGTATAACATGGGATTAAATAATAAAGATGGATCATAAGAACGTAACGGATAAGGCATGGTCCATGGATAGGATAATGTTCGAAGGTCATCATTTTTTATTGGACTTGTTCGAGATTTTTTTGATAAATCTAAAGGTATATCATATTGTTGCGAAGTTGTGATAGTAGTTCGTTTCTTCTTGCTATTATTGTTCTCATTCTCTTCGTCATCTGATCGTATACGTTTATTAATTCGTAAATCGAGAACTTGTTCACTCATCGTGTCAATCAAAATTATAGTATTTGTTTAATCTAAAATTTTGTAATAAAAAGAAATAATTATCTACACTATGAATAAAACTATAAGTTTTCTAATCTATCAGAAAAAAACAAAAACAATAACAACATGAAAAACACAGCTTACGTTGACTTTCTAATGGCAATAAAATATAAGATATGATGGGTTTTTGATCGTGCTTTCTACTATATTTTTTGTTTGTCAAGAAAAAATTTTCATCGTTTTCTTTTTTAATTCTACATATCATGATAAAACAAACGTCTTGCACTTTTCTGTCTCTCTTGTGCTGTCAGCTACAAGAGAAAGATGTTCAATATACATATGTTGTAAATGATTAGTATTAAAAAGGCTCACAATCAGAGTTTGATTGATGGGACTATATAGGCTATGTGGAACAAAAACGAAGAAAAAGAAAAAATGAGGTGCCTATCAATCTAAATATCTCGCTCAAGAAAAGAAAAAGAAACGACCACGATTCTGTGCATAGCTATTATATAAAAACGAAACTACTTAATATGAAGTTTTTTTTTTCTTTATATATTTTCAGAACTACAGAACTGTCTGTGTCTTGTCATTAATGAACATCAATATGTACAATTGTTTATTTTCTTTTTTTCTCTTCGTATCACTTACAAACATGCGCTCTCGCTTTTAATGTGTCCTCCATTAATCTTTGCGTCTCATTTTCTTATACACACACACACACACACACAACATTTTTACTCTTATTATCTTTGTGCTCAACAATTTTTTTTTTCCTTTTTGCTTCATCATTGAAGCACTGTGCCGTCAGTTTGATTAACTCTTCCTGTCAATCAAATGTCAATGTTTTTTTGTTAATTGCCTAGCAGTCTTAACCAATTCTATAAACTTTAACGTATTTTGTATGCCTGTTCTGTTTCTTATTTAGAATATTACACATGATCGAGCATTACAAGTAGTAATTTTTTTTCTCTAAACGTACTACAGTTAGGCATAACATTACTCTTTTTTATTGTTAATATTGGTGATTGTTGAAGAAAAAAAAAAAAATCCCCGAAAGATTTTAGAGTTTTAAGAAGAATTTTTGACAAAAACCAATTTAGTGAATAAAACAATATATTTGACAGGAATAAAAACAAACTCATACCCAAAGGTGAGAAGACGTCTCAGAATGTACTTTTTTTTTTTGAATGTACTATTTTTCTGTGAATACTTACTCGCATGAATGTGTGAGCAGGTGATATTCTAAAACAATATATATTTTTCCTTCTTTTTTTTATTTTTATTTTTTTTTTCAAAAAATGAAATTTATCGATGTAAAATGATGTCTACTTGTGTTTTTAAGCCAAGTTTTATGTAGTCTCTATATATGTGGATAAGAACAATTGATTTGACTACTGAATCAGTAACACATCTTACACACACAAAAAAAAAAATTTTGACATATAGGAAAAAGAAATTATTTGATGGATTGATTCGATGAAGAACACAAATCGCAGAACTGCCATCGCCATAAACCAAATTATTGTTTCAAAATGTGCTAGAAACAGACAAACATATTCAAGATACATCTATCATTCAGAAACACGTCCGCACACACATTTAGACTTGTCTTCGATGGTTTTTATGATAAAAAATCATTAGTAATTTTAGAGCGTTGACTGTCGAAGATCTATTTTAGATTAAAAATGTCTTATGTGTAAATCGTATTCAATACTGTAAGTACGTAGAATTTTTTTTGAATCAAAGAGTGTTTTTTTTTAATACAAACAACAATTTTTTCTCATGTTCATACAAAATTCAATGTTTGTTTGCTAAATGTTTTGAGAATATCGTTTTAATGTGCATGTTATGAAAAACAAACACAATTTGCAAGATATGTAACCTGTTATTTGCTCGAAGTATTTTATATCAGACGATGTAAGTTTTGACAAAAAAAAGAAAAAAAAAAAAAAAAGAAAAAGATATTATATACTTGTATTGATAAAAATTTCCGTAAAGTCTATAAATAAAGAAAAATATTATTTCACTTGATAGATGTTGTACAACAGTATAACAGGTTTTTTGTTGTTTTTTTTCCTAATACTTTCTTTTTTCTCCTTCTTGTTAATACTGGTTGTTGATGATTTTGATAAACGTTCTGATCTGAATTAATAGGACAATATTTGTCATGATGTGTATATATATATGTATGGAATTGATAAAGAAAGAAGAAAATAGATTTCTATCAACATCGTCATCAACGACGAGAGAACAGAGAAAAGAAGAATGGATATTAGAACAACTGTCAAATGATTTTGAATTTGATTGATTTTTTCGATGACATTTGTGACTTGACGATTGTCATTGAACATATTAACTATAAAATCGTATCATAGAAGAGAAAAAGGGAGAGAGAGAGAGAGAGAGAGAGAGAGAGAAAAATAAAATAAAACAAGACACGAATGATATATGAGTTGTGTGAGTGGTGTTGCTAATGTTCAGTGATCTAGTGGACCGTATCTATGAATATATATATTTTTTTGACTTCTTTCATCGTATTGGTAATAGTACTTCATCACCGTCAGATGAATGGGCAATTATGAACGATCACGTACACACAATCGAGATATATGTAAAATGATTAATGTGGAATAAACTTAGCAGACTGTTCGATCAAAATGAATTATATATCGTCAAAATAAATGTTCTTTCGTTTTTCTCTTGTTTTATGTCCATTTCTATAGACACCACCCATTTATTTTTCTTATAGTATTATATACTAAGAAAAAGATTTCAAATCTTAATGATAGAATAAGGACAAACAGTTCATAATTTTCATTCACATATTTTAAAAAATTAGTTGACATCTTTCTCAAATCAATGGATAGAAAATTCAGATCATACATTTCATAGACGATGTTTCTAGACAAAAGTAAAAAAACAACTACATTTACTACTTGATATTCATCGAAACAATGTTTATAGTATCCAACAAAATATGAAGATAAAATTTTTAATTTAACGATATATTTTAATTTATAATAAAAATTTATTTTTTAAAAAATCCTTTTTATCATAGAAAGAATAAATACTCAATTCAATATAGGGACGTATATATTTGATAATCAACTGTAATGAACAGTAATATAAATATTTTCTCAGTTAAAGTGTTATGATGAAGAAGAGGGACTTATCCATCATTTATTGGATTACAACAAAAAAATTCTCAAATAGTATAAAAAACATTTTTACTTACTTTTTGGTCGGTCTATTATTTCAAATTGTCTAGAGAAATAGAATAAAAACGATTCATTTTTTAAAAGAAAAAACTAACAACAATAAGTTTTAGAAAACAAATAGTTCAATCAATTCGAATTATTTCGTTTGATTTATATTCGAACTTAAAAATGTCTATCTATTTAGATGTATGTTTTTTTTTGTTTTCTTTTGTTTCTCTGATATTTAAAATGATGTGACGATGGCGTCAGTAAAATGATTTTTTTTTTTTTTTATAGTTTGATAGTCTCCCTATACATTCTCTTATCAACAATGTGAAAGAAAAATGCTTCCCCAAATCAAGAAAAAAAAAATTAACTATTTTCTCTCTCTCTCTCTCTCTCCCGCTCTCTCAATGTGTGTGTGTGTGTGATCGAGGCAGTTGTTTGATTTATGAGCGTCATTAAGATTGAAGTAATAAATCACGATTCGTACAACTCATTAAAGTGCCATCGGGTTGACAATAGAACACTATTGAGCATGATATTCAACAAAAAAAGAAGAGAGATTGATAGGCAGAAGGGAAAGAGAATACATATCCGATGAGACATACATATATATTTTCGTGAAATTTAAAGAGAACACACACAAATAAATGTCAATGAAATTGGAGAAATTCCTATAAATTATGTCAAAAAATGAAGAATTACCAGTCGTCAAAAAAAAAAAATTTTTTTTTCATACATCGCTGATATAGGCAGATTTAATCAATAAAAAAAACTTCCTATACCACTTTGTGAATTATTCAGATTTTTTAATGTTTTTTTTATATTTTATTTTTTTTCTCAACGAACGTTTACCATCTTCATATTATACTTTACAAAACAATTTTCGTACAATTTGATAGTCTATGTGGTTTTTGATACTTATAAACAAAAAAACTTTTAAGCCTCTAGATCCATATCTTTTGATACCAGTAAAAAGACGAATAAAATATGTGAACAATAATCGATCACACTATAAATTCTAGTTCTTCTTCAAAAGTTGATGTGCCCACTGTTTTTTTTGACTTTCAAAAAATTTACTAACTTGCACCATTTCTTCATTGAGATCTGTACTGATTGTTTTTAATCTACAATTTTCTTAATAAAAAACAAAAAGGTTTTAAAAACTTAGTGTATGTGAGCATAAAAGGTACTCGATATGCTCTGTTTTTTTTTTTTTTATTATTCTGCTAGAATAAACTGGTGATATATATCAACTGACATATTATGGTCAGGGATTTTCTCTCGTTTTCTTTTTTGTTGTTATTGAATTGATTGATTTGACAGATAGCGATTGCTTGCACATAAAAAAATTTTTTTTTTCAAAGCTAAAAAAAAAACTCAATCAAAAATATAAAGCCAAGTCATGCGCGCGTTTACTCTTTATAAATACATGTGCTTGTCAGTATCTATCTATATGTGCACGTACAAAAATATAATATCATATCATCATTATGCTTCTTTCAACTTGAATTAATTCAATTGATTGTCAACTTCATCGGCTTTATATTTCATTTATGACAGTTATACTGACACCAGACGAAGGAAGTTTCTGCTATATACGACGACGATTAATGACAAAGATAGATAGACAAGAAGATGGGTAAAACAAAAAAAAAAAAGAAAAGAAAAAAACGTAAAGAGACATTTTCCTTAATTTGTTTTATTCGTGCATGCTCGCACAATATACATCGACGCATTATATTTCAATAATGATTAAATAAACAAAATTATTAACTTATTCTCTATTGTTCTAACTAGATAAATAACAACCAACTAAGATTTCTATAGATAATATTAACTTCAAATTTACTATAACAGTAAATACGTTTTTGTTTTTTGAAAGTTAGAACGTTCTTTCCATTTACTCTAATGAGTAAACAAAACTTCAATATAAAAAATAAAAATTGCATAAATATCGATAAATGAATGAACAAAGTAGATCAGATCAATGATGAATGAACAAAAAACAAATTCTGATTCCTATAAATCTTTATTTCTCTTTCTAAAGAAATAATCAACACGGCGAAAAAAAGAAAAAAAAATGGACATACTATAGTGAATTATTATTACATATTAGAATTTTTTGTTTTTGGAGGTTTTTAAAAGACAGAAATAACAGTTCTCACACACACACACACACACACACACACACACACAACGCAACAATATGAAAAATAACACAAAAAAAAAAAGAATTGATTTATTATTGCGACGGATTCTCTTTGAATACAACAGGACCAAAAAATATGATCATCAAATATATAAAAAAATAATCTCCTAGGACGGGCTACAAGCAAGAAAACTTCAAGTAGAAGGCTATATGACTAATTGTCTCGATTAAAGATAGTACAAAAATAGAAAGGTAATATATCTAGTACCTTATCTGATGATAGGATATCGGTAAAAATATTAGTTGAAAGAAGAAGAATCTGACGAATATGCGAATGAGAGCAAGACAGAAAAATGAATATACGTCTAGAAGACGAACAGTAGTTTCATGAACAACAAATGATATTAACGTGAATATAATAAAACACGTTTTTCTAAAAATCCTTTGATATCACTACGCTTTATAAATGGACTAATAGCACAATCTGGATACAATGCAAAATTCCATATAAATATTGGATCACGAGCGTCTATACAACGATTATCAAATACTAATTTTTGAGATGAACTATGTGTAGATGTTTTCAGTTTATTATGATCATTTTGATAATACTCGAGCGATGATGAACAACTCTCTCCATCATAACAATAACCATCGTCATTATTACCAGTATAAAGACAATTTCCTCCATATAAACTTAATATTTTATCACCAATAAAGGTAAAACTTTGACCTAAAAGTACATAATTAAAAATTAAAAAAAATTCTTTCTAGCGCTTCGTTGACAATCAGAACATTTTGCAGTAGGTTTCCATATATCGCCCTAAAATGAATCAAGATAGGGGTAATCGGCCATGTTGAGTCGTGTGGTGATGTTTATTTTTGGTTTCAAACCGATCTAAAGTCACTGTATCAAGATTTTGTAATTCCAGAATGCATTCTGCCGCTATGTTGCGTATAGAGTGAATAGTTTGAAAATCTTGATACAGTGACTTTAGATCGGTTTGAAACCAAAAATAAACATCACTACACGACTCAGCATGGCCGATTACCCCTATCTTGATTCATTTTAGAGCGATCCAAGATCAACTGGTCGAAATCGGGCTCGCGGCAAAATGCTTATCGCTCCTGAATGGAACAAACTAGCGAGCTCAGCCTTGTATAGTTTTGTAGAGAACAGTATGGCAAACCATACCCACTCAGAAAAATCAAAATTTCTAACTCGCGCGAGGGTGGTTTTCCAGAGACCTTCTGGAAATCCCTCAAAGGCTTGGCATGCCAGATGATTGCTACATGCCTGGATGTCCCCGGATGTCGTTAATTCGACGGCGAAGACTCGAACTCGCTAGCTAGTAACGTTCCTGGGTTATTCAAAAAGCAACCGAGTCCATTCTATTTTGAAATAGATAGTAGTTCAAACTAGTTTTTTAAAGAACAGTCTAGTTAAATGTTTCTAGAAAACTAAGGTCAAACTCATTTCAAATTTTCTTATTATGATTATGGAAACACAAATCATTCTACTATCACCAATGATCTATATGCGAGCGGCAAACCTACTGGATTCAAAATACTTTTTCTTACGTTTTTCATTTTGATTTGTTGGGTCTACTGTTGTTGTTAATAAACCAATGTTTGAATCTATTGATTTTATTGGTGACATTATTAATGTTGATGGTGATGGAATTTCTGATAAGATTGACGGTGATGATGAACGAACCGAAAATGATTTTGTTGATGAACCTATAAATATTAGAGAAATTATTTCAGTGCATTTAACATAGTGTATCTTATTCGACTTACCAGATGAACAGTAGTCGGATGTTATAAACGAAGATGCTTCAGGATTTAATGTTGATAAAAGATATTTTGAATCACTTCCTCTTGCTATTGCCGTTGTTACTGTTGTTGTTGTTGTTGCTGTTGTTCCTGATGGTGTTATTAATAATGGCACATCATCACATTTATTCATTGAAGAATAACGAGCTCGATTTGTTATGATTGAAATGGGTGTAGTTAATTTTGTATCCTAGGAATTAAAAGTTGAAGCAAAACTTTCAACCACAACTCGATTGTTTGTCTTATATTTCTTACCTGTGCTACATGTATTGTTCTTCCACCACCACCATTTGTTCTCGCACTTTTGGATGCGGGTGATAATGGACTTATTAATATTTCATTTTGTGCATATTCGACCATCATTTTATACCCGTGTAAGCACATACCGTTGCATGCTTTTAATGCTTCTCTTGCCTCATCTGCCGTATTAAAACGTACAAATCCATATCGTTCACGCACTTTAACACATTCAATTACTTGACCATATTGATGAAATATTGTTTGTAATTGTAAACTGGTTGTTTGTGTTGCCAAATTACCAACAAATAATTTACAGATTTGTGCCATTGTTGGTGAACTTTGTTGTTGCAGTGAACGTGATGGAGTAGAATAATGAGCATTAATGCTTAATTTCTAGAAAAAATAGAAAGATTCAATTAGATACCGACTTTTACTTTTCGTAGTTTTATCATCACCTATCTTCTGCCTACTATTACCCATGAAACTTGATTAAAAATAGTGCTTTCTTTTGAAGGAGTCTTTTGTGTATTATTTTTCTTGAAAACCCGCATGATTCTCGTTCTTTACTCCAAATATATCAATTCAGTCGAGAAATTTTAAAAGCGTATTCGATCAGAACTGAACGCAGATTCGGACTCTGCATAGTCGATTACCCTGTACGCAACAAGTTTTGGACCGAGGGATTTCAGAAAAAATTTTCCCCATTGTTTTTCAAAAGAATTTTTTACGAAGCTCCTGGAGGGGACCAATGCCTGAATGAGACTGAGAAACTTTTCTAGAGTACCTCGATTCAAAACTTGTTGCTGATTTTTATTGTGAAAGTCCTGCCCTGCCGTTAACGTATAAATTGTTGCGTACAAGATAACCGACTATGGAGACTCCGAATCTGCAATCAGTTTTGGCCGAACATACCTTTTAAAATTTCTCGACTGAATTGATATGAATAAGAGCAAGTCTAAATATGACAGGAACTTCTACTGCTTTCTGCAAAAATCAGTCTTCCCACTTTCCAAAACTTGAACAAAACTATAAACCGAGTTTTGAACATTTGCTCTTACTCCTTCTTGTTGAATAAGAAAAAGAAACTGGAATTACCTTTGCTTACCTTGAACGGATTAGCAATGTGTGCATACATTTTGTTTCTCTTAAAAGAGCAAGAGTGGTGGGGTATGTGTGTGTGTATGAACTGTTTTGAGGTAAAATTGTAGTAATAAAAGAAGATTCCTCGTATATAAACTTGTTGTTATATTTTTGAAAACACGTGTAATGAAAAAAAATTCTCTGGCTCATTTTCATTGCCACATAAACTGGACGAATATTGTACAATAGAATAGAGAAGAAAAAAGACATTATTGATCCTCTATACACGTGGATATTTTTCTGAGGAACAGATCTACAGATAACAAAAATGTGCGTTATAAATGATCTTTGATAGAACACACAGTTCAATATGATAATGAGAAAAATGAATCTTTTCTCATTTTATTTCTCTCAAAATATTCGCCTATGATAGAGAAAAGAAAGTGTGATGAAAAAGCGAATCATAAAAATGTTCGTACCCTACTACAGAAATAATTTCAAGTTACGGTTATTTTTGAATCATTTGTTATTCCAGCGACCGGCCGAATTTATTACTAATGAAGGAAAAAAGTCACGAACCTTGACGAAGATTTAACTACGAAGTCATAAAGGGTGGTCACTTGTCGTTTGTTTAGGTGTGTTTATAGTTGTCAACAACTGGTTGGTACTAATAAAGCTGATCGCAAGTGATTTACTTGAAAAACTTCAGCCACGTACTTGTTCTATTTGTTTGTCTACAGCTATAATCTACTTTTGTAGAGCAGACGCATGCATAAATACTAAGTTTGTTCAACTCAGTAGAAATATCAAAATTTATTTTCTAAGTTTATACTGATTGATGTTGTGATGTTTCTATACAACTGGTGAATACAAAAGAAAAGAGTGATTGACTTATCCATGTACTTGAGTGAAACGAATCAAGTGACAATACTTAGTGAGTACTTAGATAACAAATTGAGAATTAAAACACTTGCAAGTTCTTGTTCAAGTACTTACTACGTACTCGACAAGTAATCAAGTACTTGCATCAAGTACATCCACTAGGACGTCCAAACTTTCATCTGAAACAGATAAAAAGTGAACAAGCTATTACTGATGCTAAATAATGTTACTGTATCGCAACTGTGCTATTGTAAGTACATACAAAACAAAATACATCTAAAATGAATGAAATAAATGATGAAATCGACCTAAAAAAAAGTTTTACTTGGAATATATTCTAAGTAAAACATCGCGTCACATGAAAAGAAGAGAAAGACAGATTTGAGAATATATTCTCAAATCTGTCTTTCTCTTCTGGTATATAGCAAATATAATAAACACCGTCATAATAATCCAAAAGAAAAAGTGATTCCAGTCAGTTTATCGAGGGTGTCTTTGACACTCACGGGAGCCCATCGCGCTGCTTTGGAACGGTGGGAGACGTCCCTGGGCTGCCGATAGTCATCTGTTTACACTGTAAACTTTACAGGGCTTTAAATCTTTCTGACTAACGAAAAGGATCACAATTTGTGCAATGCACGTACTTTTTTGATCTTCACCCGACACTGACAGGTAAAGGTATAATAAACTAAAAAAGACTAAACGAGTTTATCGAGTCTTTCGCCTCAAGTCCAAGTTCGAACCCAAGTCAAAAATATGACTCGTACCTGCCCATCTCCCTTTCAGAGAATGTACACATATTACTTTTCCTATCTCTCTTAACATGTCTTTTAGTTGCACACAAATATATGAAAGTGTCTGTCTAGTGTGTCGGTGTGTGACTTGAATATAATTACAGATCTAAATGATAAGTTAGAGGTGACTGTACATCTTAGTAGTAACTAGTGTCTCGCAACTAATTGCTGGATTAATGATGTCTAATTGAGTCATTACACCCCAAAATACAATAACCAAGAGGTAATAATCCAAGACATACAGACGCCTAATTGACATCTATGTACTAATCCTCTATGTCTGTCAGTTCGGTACGCTTTTATGGTATACGGTGCCGCATTCAACGTGAAACTCAGAAAATGGATAGGTGGCAGCACGATCAACAGAGAGCACGACAATCAATGTGAATGATATAAAGAGCGCCACAGACAATGTGGGCTTTCATGAATTTTCTAGAAAATTTTGGAAGTCTGTGTAGGGAAGGAAGTAGTCAACCAAATTATTTGCATTACAAAGTACTTTAAGTGTCTAACTTATCATTTTCAGTAAATTATTATACTTTGCTACCTTATTATTCACAATCGAACAAAGTCTACTTTGGTATTTTGAGTTCAAAATGGTCAATACAATGTATTACTGAAAACTTGAAATACTTAAAAGTCATCCCGTGCAGTTTTGCCCGAGACCTGCTAGTTTAACATATAAAAATAATTAAAAATGCATCTCGAATAACTAAATTATGCCAATACATTTTTTAATCATCACGACACCTTATCAGGCATTTTTTATTCGCACTATATGTCTGACGCAGAAGTTTCATCTAACACCGCGCATCCATCGTTTTATAACTCTAGGAAAACAACACGTCTCATGAAACCAAAACAGTTTCTGTTCAACTATCGAAAATGGCAAAAAGAATTGTAAGCACTTTGTTGGGCAGTTATCGATTCTTTTTTCATCAAAAATGGTTTGGCAAACGTGCTGGAATAATTTCAATTCAAATCTTGCTTTCCTTCTTTCTTTTAAATCTAAGCTTATAAAAAATTTTCGCTGTCCAAAAGAAATTTTTACTTGATCGATGAACTGGATTTTAATGCTCCATTTACTTTGAAACAGTACCCCTTGTCATATTTTCTATGTGAGTTGTTTCATCAAAACGCGAAACTAAAAAAATGCGCTCTAACCCGTTTTAACCCAAAACGTGCTGAAATGATTGCCGAATTTCTCAATTCTACGTTTTAGCACCTATATGAAAAAACGCATGACGCAATGATATCTTTTAAGTGCCTTTCAATGCCTTTAAATTTAATTCTCAATACTCTTAACGGAGCATTATAATGACACTTTCAAAACAGTCTTCCACATTCGAAAAAGTTAAACGTAACTAAGAAAGTAACTATGGTTTGAAAATAATATATTATTTATTGATCATATCTATTTATTAGTGTGTATACCGTCGTCAGTTATTCTCTCTTTATATATCTGTTTTATCTATGAGTGGTATTTGCCTGTCTTCATCTAGTTACCAACAGCAATTGATTCGAAAATAGCTAAAAAATTGACTTGTGTGACTTGTTCTCAATTCACGAATTCGTGCCTATGTCAGCATGGTGGCAGCGGTAGTATAGACTTAAATAATCATTTAGTCATATTTGATTCATGCGATAACTTTTCAAGCGAAAAAAATTCATTTAATTATGGATCGATTTCATTGCCATCATCGACTTTCTCGTCATCATTAAAAGAACCTCAATATTTCTTTCTTGTTCGACATGGTATCTATCTGACAACATGTTCCGAAGACGATGGACTAATTGAGCTGGGTCGCCAACAGTCATTTTATTGTGCTGATTTAATCAATAGTTTAGCTAAAACTATTGAAACGAAGAATGGTGATCAAAATCAACGTCTATCATTCACATATGTAGAACACTCAGGATATAAACGAAGCTATGAGACTGGCTTAATTACCGGACGCCGTCTAAATGAATTACAACGGTTAACTGAATCATTTGAAAATTGTTATAGTCGTGTTGCATGCTGGAGTGAGGTAAGCGTACTAAACAGTTTTTTTCCTCTATCTTTTTTTCTATCTTAGGTACGTTCAATTAGTCGAATCAAACGACGATGGTACAAAATAAAACGTTTATTTTTTTCATCAACAAATAGCGATAAACCGCCGAAACATCATATCGTTTTTTCCCATGGAAATCTGATTAGTGGTATTGTCACTTATCTAATGTCTGGTGGACGATGGGATAGGTTAAGATTTGGTAATTTAGCTCCCCACTGTAGTGTGACTATTCTATCTTATACAAATGGTGATTTGCTACCAATAATTGTCCTGGCACCATTTCAAGTGTCAACCATTATTCCAATTACAATTAATAATGTGAATCCGCGAAAAATGTGTTTACAAGAATTGCCTATTAACGATGATATCAATGATCAAGTATGGAGTACAATAATCAATACAATTATTCCAAAACGTGTTGTCGGTTTGAATATGATTCATGTTGATTTGATATCAAAATTTATTCCAGGAACAGAAGAAGAAGAGGAAAAAATGAAAGTGATTATCAAACAATTTCATACGCAAATAGTAACACAAACAAATAATAGATCCTCAGGAAAAAGAGCTTTGGCATCGAATTTTGAAGAGGAAAAAGGCGAAGAAGACAGAAGCGAAAGTGGCTATAATAACAGTAAGAAAACAATTCAACATTATTAAAGACTCACTAACAATCACAAAAACGGTCGAAAACATTCATATTAATTTTATACACATCTCCGACTTTAGAAGCAATCACTTTGTATAAGTTTCCATCTCAGTTGATGTATCTGTAAACGAAAATAATTCAATCTCGGTTAATTATAATTAACTCGTCTAATTCAATCTAGAAGTAAAATAAATCTTCTTGAAATCAAGTATAGAATAGGAACAACGCATAATAGAGTCGAAGTTCAAGCATCTTGATGAATGACAAAACAATTAAAATTTAATTATTTAAAGGAAAGTCGTTGACAATGAAAAACCACAAACGCGTCTCATCATAGTGCATGATTTCAAACTTTTTCATCCGCTAACCTAAGAAAACCGATTTGACTGGAACTTCATCTCACATCAATAAAAATTGCCAACAAGTACTGGTGGATGACCTCATTCAATCACGATTTTCTCTTGCCGTCATATTGTCAGTAACTGACGGAGTATTTCCGAATAAGAAGCCAAGTTTAACATCTCCACTACAATCACAATCGCAGCATACGAGATAAATCAAAAGTTTAATTCTCAGGCTCTGTTCTTTGTAGAAAACTTATGAAGATCACATTACGATCGTCCAACGGGTAAAGGAACTAGTTTAGTTAAAAATGCTTTCAGCTTCAAGTTTAAATAGTCTCAGTGCTAAAAGTGACTCTAGATACTGACTAGTCTTTGGTTTGTCCGTGTGCTACTTGACAACTAGTCAGTTTCCGAACAAAAATTGAATTGACTAGTCAACAGTGAACTAGCCCGCCACCACCTCCTTTTTTCCAGAGACGATACTCAAAACTTTTGGGGCTACAGATAAAGTCACTGAAAAATTTTCGTCTGCTTTGGCAACGTGTCCGAATTGATAGAACCAATTTTTGTTTAATGTAAAAATCGTTTAATCACTTAGCAAGATTTTCTTTCATTTGATTCTCTAGTGTAACTTCTTGATCCAAGAAAAAAACCAAGAAACTATTATACATTTCTGAAAATAAGATGAGTGAACAAAACGCTTATAACTCCGGAACCAAAAGACCTGGAGAACTGCGGTTTTCGCATTGGAAAGAGCCGCTCGTGGGACGTTGATCCATGTAAAAAGTAAATTTTTCCGAAGAGGTTTTCCTGATAGACCTCATCCGGTAAAACCCGTAGTACCTCAAAATTAGTCGACAAAAAGAATTTCTTTTTTCAAGCGGGTTATAGATTATTGGCTATTCTGATTCCGAATATCACCATGCCAGCTACCCTTAGATTTTCCGAGAACAGTTTTATGGAAAACCAGTTTTTCGGAAACTCTAAAAAATAACTAAAACCTTTTCTTAATGAGTTAGGATTGCAGCCCATAAATTTCTGATTAAAATGAGATATCTCCTAGCTCTACATGACCTTTCTTTGCAAAGTTATCGGATTTACAAAAATTAGTTTTTTCCTTATTTCTGTAGCTTTGAGCCGCCAACGAACATTTAGGGCTTTTCGTGTAAATTCTATAACTTTGCAAAGAAATATCGTTTAGAGCTGGGACATATCTCATTTTAATCAGAAATTTATGAGCTACAATCCTAACTCATTAAGAAAAGCTTTTGGTTATTTTTTAGAGTTTCCGAAAAACTGGTTTTCCATAAAATCGCTCTCGGAAAACTTAAGGGTAGCTGGCATGGTGATATTCGGAATCAGAATAGCCAATAATCTATAACCCGCTTGAAAAAAGAAATTCTTTTTGTCGACTAATTTTGAGGTACTACGGGTTTTACCGGATGAGGTCTACCAAGAAAACCTCTTCGGAAAAATTTACTTTTTACATGGATCAACGTCCCACGAGCGGCTCTTTCCAATGCGAAAACCGCAGTTCTCCAGGTCTTTTGGTTCCGGAGTTATAAGCATTTTGTTCACTCATCTTATTTTCAGAAATGTATAATAAGATACTTTATTAGGCAAGGAACGTTTCTTGCTTTCTTAACGCGAGATATTGGATCAGGAAACTCAAGAAAATACTTGTTACATTTCTTGTCTCAAAAAGAAAACAAGAAGTATCTTTCTTGAGTGAGATAGTATTATTCTGGTGCTTTCTGTACTTCTTGGACAAAAAAGAAAATTTCTTACCTTATTTTTTGGATCAAAAAATCTCATTCTATACGTTTTGGAACAAGTTCCTGATGATAGTTCTTGCATCCAGGAAAGGATAAGTTCTTGGAGGCAAGAATATCCCAACATCTTGCTCTCTTGATATCAAGAACTTTCACTAGGGAGAAATTGATTTTTCTTGAGACAAGATCTTGTCTCCAAGAAATGAAAACAAATTCTCTATGGAATTGTTTGTTCCATGACAAAGTGATAATATCCATAATAGTGATTGGATAAACCACTATTCTCTTTAACATCATGTAATTTCTATAATTTGCCAATTATTATTCAAATCCAATATATACGACAATCATTCTTGATCTTTCATTAATATGCGAATCGTTCTAAATAATCATCAACCGTACGCACATGTCAGTGTTCATGTTTTCGATCAGCATCGCTAAATTCTGGTTTCAATACTTGAACATCAACGATAGTGATGTTTGTTAAATAGGTGCTATATTGAATTGAACGACCCATAGTTTATGGACAGATTCATGCAGTTTTCTGTTCTGCTGTCGACTTCAAAATATAAAGACATTTGAATATACTCTGAATAGCTTTTGACTGGAAAGAGATGAAGGTCCGCCGTTTTCGTCATTCGATAGCCACGACAGGACACCTTTTCATAAAAAGAGGAATTCAAAAATCATTCTCCTTTATAGTTAAATAGTCCAGACTATCCTGCTTGAAATGATAGTCAAGCGAAGTTTTTATCTTTCATAGTTTAGTTTAGGGATGGTATCGCATTTTCTGCGCGTTCTAGGATTTGTATCTGTTGGCGCCGACTGAAACATAGGTGATCGAGCATCCTGAAATCCATCACAATGTTTGTTTTTTTAAAACAGCTGAAAAAGCTCTTCATTTCTCATTTCTACATCTAAAAGGTACTATCGTGATCACATCCCAAGAATGATGACTCTTTTAAAGAGAACAGTCTGAACTGTGTCTAACCGTAGAGAAGAACCGATATATTTATATTATATTATAAATTTATTGCATCTATAACGCCAACTTTATAAACTATAAACATGTGTTGACCATGGCTACAGTAACTTAAACATCTAGATCACGTCTGAAAAAAGTGATTGATCAATTGATCAGGCTCTCTCGTTAGATATGATTACAATGTTATGTACAACATGGAAAATTGTTACATGATCCATTTTTACATTTTATATCATATGAATATATCTTAAATAAGCATTGATGTTTCGATGATGATAATTCACTAATAACAGACGTAGTTCTGGACGTCTATTTGTTAAGGTAGTTCTATAGTTTAGTACCGAAATGCTACTGACTCTAATTCTTCTAAAATTTATTCTGTATATTTTACAGATCTTCATTTATGTTTATTAAAATAAAAGATGATATTTCTATCCATGCATGAGATTAATAACATTTATTAGACAAAAAACTAAGATGTTAACAAATAACTAGGCATCTCTTTCAAGAAAAAAATCTAAAAATAGCATGGCATGATATATTTCCATATGAAATTACGTACAACAGTAGACAAACAACTGTACCTCATATGCAGATACTAAAAAGAGTGTCAATGACGTAAAAAATCAATCAAAAATCTCGGAAAAGACGAATAAGCAAAAAAATTAGCCAACATAACATGAGTAATACGAACTCGGAATGAATTAGACAAAGAATTCACGAATTATCATAAGACGACTGAAAGAGTACATAATTAACTATTGCAAATATACTAAGCACAACAGCAAAAAAGCAGGTGATAAAGAAAGTGAAGCCCACATTTTTATTGCAAACGTACCGATTCAATTAATATAATGTACAATTTCTTCTGGGGCTTTTTTTCGTTTATGTTTCACTTGATATACTTGATTAGATTGGTGTGTACGCGGTTGTCTAACGGACGATGAATCATTATCTGGCATACTTCGATTTAATGCAGAACTCGTGTTTAAATATTTTTCCAATAAATTTTCGAAGTATTTTTGTAACGCTAAACCTACTTTTGCTATTGGAGAATCAGGCTAGAAATTTAAAAAGTTAATTTACAACTTTTTTATACCATACCGATTGATACTCACGAGGTTGAATGTGGCACAATTTTGAAATATAAGTTGAATATCAGCAATAAATTCATGAATTGATGAATAAGACTTATAAATAGAGCAAAGTTTTTCTCTTATTGTTCGAAAATCCATCGGTCTTGTTATTATATGATAATATTCAGGTATAGTTGATGGTACTGGTTCTTGGAATGGAGAACTTCCATCATGAATATACAACTGTAAAAGAATTTTTTCACATATTTGATGTTCATGAGGTGTGAGTTCATTGCCATTTTCATGCTTTCGTTTCAATGTTAACTGTTTCGTCTCATCAATATTTTCGGATGAGTCATTTGTCGATTGTTGCTCATCAGGTACAATTTCTGTGCAAATACCACATTTAAATTCACCATTCGGTAAAACATCAAGTGGTGGCACATGACAGTCGATATGATATCTAAAAACAATCCAAATTTATCTGAGAAAGAAAGGCTGGGCAAAAACTTAAACCAGTTCGTTAAGACTTCTAATTATCTAGAATTATAGTTTCAAGCCATAGACGAGGCCGAGAAACACTAGATTACTATCCTATGTCTGGAAAGAAAAAAGAATAGACTCCGATGTTTCTTGAATAACGTTTAACAGAAAAGTGGTAGAGGCTTGATGACTTCGTCCTACCAAGAAGTCTTCGGAAGCCAAGACCTGAGCGCATCTTTTCATCATGAAAGTCATTTTGAAAATCTTCTTTCAGAGTGGGTTTTTCAGAGGATCTTTAGAACATCCTCATGTTATTACTAAAAAACTTTTAATAAAATATCTTTTTGTTTGCATGGGTAGGTAGTCTAAAATGTCCTCTTCAAAATGGGAGTCAAACAAGACCTTAATTTTAGCGGTTCGTTCGTGGTATCGGACTTCACTAGAGTCCCATCTGTGACTTGAAGTGATCTTGAGATCGCATGGAATATACGTAATCGATCATGCTGAATCTCGTGACAATGTTTGTTTTTAGGAAAGAATCCCAAAATCTGGTGAAAACTGAGTTTTATAAAAAGTGGACTTTCCAGGTTATTTCCACTTAATATTAAAAAAATTATATATCACTCAAAAAACATCAGAACGAACTCAAAACTTCAGAATGTAGAGTATTTATGCTATTCTATATCATACTTAAGAGAAATCTAGAAAAACAAGTTTACAAAACTCGATAGTTTTACGAAAGGATTTCTGACAAACGTTAGAATAAAAATGACTTTTTCGATGACATAATCACATTTACCAAATAAATTTAGCCGTACCCTGCAGTTTTAAGTTCATTCTAATGTTTTTTATGTGATATGTAAATTTGGGACTTCAGTGAAGTCCAATACCACGAACGAACCGCTAAAAATTAAGATCTTATTTGACTCCCATTTTGAAGAGGACATTTTAGACTACCTACCCATGCAAACAAAAAGATATTTTATTAAAAGTTTTTTAGTAATAACATGAGGATGTTCTAAAGATCCTCTGAAAAACCCACTCTGAAGGAAGATTTTCAAAATGACTTTCATGATGAAAAGATGCACTCAGGTCTTGGCTTCCTCAAGATGAAGACATCAAGCCTCTACCACTTTTCTGTTAAACGTTATTCAAGAAACATCCGAGTCTATTCTTTCTTCTTTCCATATACAACACATAGTGAATGTTTCCTAGTACATTAATATTGTTCATTTGATAATTGTAGCTATTAGTCAATATCCACTGTTACAATACGTACACTCTCGGACAAATGTCACAGCAGAGAAGATCTCCACCTGTTCGACAGACTGCACAGAAATCTAAACAATACAAGTGAACATGTATTTATATATGTTAAAGAGTAGTAATATTAATCTTTACCATCACTTGTATCTAGAACTTGTTGCTGCTGTTGTTGTTGTTCAGCAACTAGTGTATTTTGTTGCTCTACTTGTTCGATAAGAGATGATTTTTGATCCTAGAATTGACAATATTTTACTATAATGGAATAAAACATCGTATATCTGTTATGTACTTGTTGCCCATTTGTTGTTTGTTCTTGGCTCTGATGAAAGTCTACGTATGTCTGAAAAAATATTAGAGTATTCTTCTAGCATCTGTCATTTCTAGTTCTAAACTAATATACCGTGGGATTACTACTTGTATTTTGATAATTCGTTTGAATCTTTGGCAATCTAGATAAAATAAACAGTTACCAGAAAAAAGATAATATACTACACAACGCTTTATAATTCCTTACTCGGACTGCATTCTATGTTGATCATTTCTTCTGATAGCCATACGACTATTATCGACGTTTTCTGAATCGGATATCTGATTATGTTCATCCAATGTACTATCATTGTTTATCATTTTGTGTTCTGAAATAGCATAAATTTCTTTTTTAATCTAAGATGAGTGAATTATTAACTTTACCTTTATGGTTGGTTTGATTTAATATTTCTCGGCTATTTTTTATAATTAAATCTGGTTTTTGTTGATGTGCTTTAGTGACTGGTTTTCCATTTACGAACAAAATACCTAATTTTGAGATTACTGGTCGAAATCGGTCTGGTTCGAATTGAAATGATAACTGAAATTGATTTGAAGACTTTGACCATCTATAACTATCATTCAGTATATCATTAAGACGATTGGATATCGAACGTATTGAAGATAATAAGGCAATTTTATTGCCTAAAATTACTCAACATATCGAACTATGTCAGTGATATGTAGTGAAAACTCAGTAAGTTATTTACCTGTATTCACTGCTTCATCTGTAAATTCAAGCGAATGATCAACATTTTGAATAAATTGATCAAGACGATTTTGTCTGAAACAAAACTAGATATTCACTATATAGGTACTTGGATCACTCAGTATACTTTGCGTAACTGTACCTTACTTTTCTGAACATTGAATTCGTGCCTTTTCGCATATAGCATTCATATCGTTAATCAACTCTTTACATACATTGCTCACTTCAGATATAATATGCATACCAAACACTTTAATATCATTAATTACCTTAAACAAAACAATAATATGATAATGAAATACGTATCTTAACTGTTTTTTCCATATACTTGCACTTCAGCAGTATCAATAACTTGACCACGTTGAGCCGTTGCAATCTGACATCTGTCTAACATTGTTCGACATTCTCTAACTTTACTCATTAATGATCGTAAATTTTTACGTTGTGAATGAACGGCCGTATCAATAAACATATATCGATGATCTGTGTGTTGTTCTAGCTGACAATCATGGCAAATCAATAAATTACAATCTTCACAATAGAAACGGATCAATTCTTGTTTATGAATCTAAAATGTCAAAAGATTTTTCTTAATATATTTTCATTATAAGAAAAAATAGAATACCGAACAATATATTAATTTATCATGTCGAGTTGCCTGATCAAAACCTTTCTGAATGACAATATGATCTTTTGTTAAACGAACACGCGAATGAGCATTTTTACATTCTTCACAAAGCCAATCATGACAATTATTGCAGTACCTAGAGTAAAACAGAAGTGCTAAGATTATCAGAAGAAAGGTCAATAAACTAAAACATCTATACCAGTCACTAATATTTCCTTCTTCACAATTGTGACACGTCCGTTTTACACGAGGTACATCATTAATGGTTTGTTCAATTTGTGATTGTCCATTGTCGCTGTCTTCATCATTTGTTAAATATAAATTATCGCATATCATATCTGATCGATTTGTATAATGACAAATTGAACATTTGTATGTACTACCTAATAAAATAAAAAAATAATCAAATCAACCGAACAGAATACAAAGAGTGATTTTTTTTAATGAGACAAATACTAACGTACTATTTTAGAAGACTAAGAATACGAGCAAGTTATTTATGACTCCTTACGAGCCATTGAGTGCAAAAACAAAATGCTTTGATACATACCAAGCGGTTCGCGCAGTGATGGTAAACAGTTTTCACAAACGGAATGTAAACATGCTAATAATTTTGGTGATCTATCACGGAGAGATTCTTGACAAAGAAAACATGTCTGTGGTCGAATAGTATTATCTGTATCTTTTATCTTATCATTTTCACCCTGTAACGGTGTTAAAGCTTCGCTCTTTTTGTTCATCGATGGTTCTTCAATAGAAAACGAACTATTCAACGTGGGTTCTATAGCGGTTACTTCCGACATCTGTGGATACGCATCAAGATTCATTATCTAGAAGAAAAAATAGTGAAATTACATTATGTGAGCTGACGAGCACATCAGTGTTTCTAATGATTGATGATACATGTGAAAATAGAGTTTTTACCAAGATTCTCAGTTTTTCTCTTATTCCTGTATATAGTGTGTTTTACTTCCGCATTATGACACGTATCACCGGTACATCTTTCTCAATCGGAAAAAAATAAAATTTGTTTTAAACTAGTTTCTTTTAATACTTGTCTGCTAAAGTGGTAATATGCAAAGAATAAATTAAGATTTTCGACAGAAAGATATCAAACCTATGAATCTATTCTCTTATACAGTATTCTCTTCCTAATGAATGTACTTGATTACTTGTCGAGTACGTAGTAAGTACTTGAACAAGAACTTGCAAGTGTTTTAATTCTCAATTTGTTATCTAAGTACTCACTAAGTATTGTCACTTGATTCGTTTCACTCAAGTACATGGATAAGTCAATCACTCTTTTCTTTTGTATTCACCAGTTGTATAGAAACATCACAACATCAATCAGTATAAACTTAGAAAATAAATTTTGATATTTCTACTGAGTTGAACAAACTTAGTATTCATGCATGCGTCTGCTCTACAAAAGTAGATTATAGCTGTAGACAAACAAATAGAACAAGTACGTGGCTGAAGTTTTTCAAGTAAATCACTTGCATTGTGTGGCCAAGCGCTTGGACAAATACGTATAAATAAATTTGCACATGAAACAAAAAGCCAAGTACCGGCTTCATTACACAGGCGAAGTACTTGGACACAAGTACATTCGGTAGAGCTTTACTTTGCTCATTAGGTCTGGTTAGATGTCTGTTATTCTTATTTTTATTTGAAACAAATATCTTAGATCTTGTTTCTGTTTTGTTCATATCCTAAAAACATAATATAACTGAATGGAGTTGATTTATAGAACTGAGATTGTAGACAGTAGGTTGAAGACTGTCTTCGGAAAAAAGTAGCTGTACATCCACCTTGCGTTTTAGAGCAAAATGGAAAATTCTATGATGCTTTCAATTCTTAACGAACAATTAGTAAATGAAGCTGTAATGAAGCCATAATTTCACGAAGCTGACAGACAGACTTTCCGCGTTGAAAAGCCGATGTTACATACTTCACGACCCTTACTCAATGATGCAACGAACTTTTGAATGTGATTCAGCGAACAGTAGATGAAAAAGCCACGGACCTTTTTTTTAAATTTACAGTGTATTACAGTTTATCCTCTCTAATACAGCAGTGGACAATCTAGAGACCAATCGAAGCAGAACAAAAGACGTATCAGAAAATATAAAATAAATGAATGTAAAAAAGCTCCTTTACTTGTTTTGTTCTGTATATCTCGGAAGATCTACTGTCAGCAAAGCTAGTATAACAAAAAAAAAATTGTAGCTCTTCTCTGTGTCACACATAATTGGTTGCTCGTTCTTTCCTTGAAGCTCCGATGTGTCAGAAGCCTTACACTCTACTCTGCTCATCCTGGTCAATTTTACTCGTTGATTTTAGCATTATTGCTGGCTCTATCTTTTGATTAACTGGTTCCTATTTAATGAAAACTTTTCCCTTTTTTGAGAGGCGCAACAATCACAGCATTCAATGCTACGTCACGTATAAAGTTTCTTTCCTACAGGTTCGTACCAAAAGGTAAGGTTGCTCATCTGCTGTTTCAAGTGTAATAGAATTAGCTATAGTTTCATGCTACAAATTTTCGTCTATTGTATTATTTTTAATTTTAGATCTGATATGTTGTTCCTTACTTCTTCTCTAGTTAAAATTTTCATTATGTTTTTTATCGTTCTATACTTATCGAATTCATCATCTTTTTTATTGTGAGAAGGATTCCACACACAAAAAAGATGCCGGTAGCTGTTGATGTCGGACAACGTTTGTTTGTTTACAGTCCACATCGTTTATGGACCGTGGCATATTTTGTCAAAGTAATAATAACAGAAACAAATTTACAAATTGTGGTAAGCAGCAAATGAGTTTTTCAGTTTATTATTAGTAAAATCTATTGCAAAAGATAGCAAGCATCAGTTGGAAATACCTTCGACTGTTTTGCATAGTCAAATTTTATTCTTCGTGGCTCAATTAAATGTTATCAACTTTTCAAATGGATCATCCTAAATGAGTTTACTTATATGTCTATTAAAGATTCACACGAATGAATAACATTTTTAGCGTTACACAGTGCAGGTGTGATAATGTAAATTTATCTCTAGACTAGCTGTTTTATTTCCTTATATTCTCTGTCATTTCAGACTTGTCGTCTTGCACATTGCTCTCATTCACAAACATCTGGCGAACATTTACGTTATTCACCTCACAATGTTGCCATCGCTGATCGTATTGCTGAACATCAATTGAATGTTGGCTCACGTATATTGTGTATACCGTCAAATAGTTCACATATTGGTTTATCATGTAAAAAAATTGAAAAACCTCAACGTGGCATGATCGCTGAATTAGCAACCGAATCAAATTCAAATCGCTTTTTGATATTTGTTGATATTGGTGAACCATATTACATTCAATGTCATTCGATTCGTTTATTATTAGAACCTCTATCAAATTATCTATCAAAAGTTGATCAAGGAACAAAACAATATATAGAAAATTATGTTTTAACCTATCCGAAACGTCGTCTTATAGGTAAACATGATCTAAAGTATATTTTTGCAACTGAAAAACAATAAAGTTGGTAACTTTATTTGAACTTTGAGACTTTTCTCATTTGTACTCATTTCAGTCGCTTTTTCTTTTTATATTGAAGATATTGGAGTCAAATCTCATATAACAATTGAACATAATGGTCAATGGTTAGAAGCAATTGTATCTAAATGTGATTGTACATTAATTCGTGTATACATTCCATCATTGAATGAACTAGAGTGGTTGTATCGAGGCTCTTTGCGTTTACAACCATTATTTAATTTATTAACAACATCAGTAAATGATGATGAACCAACTTCTAAACGCTTTGCAATTGATTTAGAACAACAACAAGAACATCGGTGTACAAATTCTTGTGAAAAAGGTTTATCAATAACGCGAAAATGTAATTTTTTAATGATTCCATTAAACTATGGTTGGAAACGGCAAGTACGAAATGATTTAGGCACAATTGTTTATATATCACCGTGTGGACAACCATTTACAGATCGAGAACGTTTACATTTATATCTGATACAAATCAATTCATGCTTAACAATGAATTTATTTTCATTTGAAATGGACTGTCGAGCAACACAAAAATATAACTTACTTAATCCACCTATTATCGGTAAATCAGATGAAATACTATAGAAATAAAAGACGGATCTATAACTTATTGTAGTTACTTAAAACAACTTTTGTTCGATTATTTTACTTTATATTTTATGTTATAGATATCATGGATTATTCGAATGAATTAGAAAAATTACCTTTATCATTAGTAAATGAAATTAATAATGAATTACCAACAAAATTTGACTATATTTGTACAAGAATATCATCAAAAGATGAAATACCCATAAATGAATTAAAAGATTATATAGAAGGATGTACATGTACAGATGGTTGTTTGGAAACTGATAAATGTGCATGTTGGCAACGAACATTCAATTCTATTATTAAATCTTATTATTATGAAGATTTAATTACAAACCTGAAAGAGTTATTTATGAAGAATAAAATTATTAATGACAATGATGAGAATGATGAAGAAAATATGAAAATATTTTTGTATAAACAATTATCAAAACAAAATTTAGGCTATAAACATGGAAGATTATTAGATAAAATTCACTCAGGTAAAGTTAGTTTATTTTTAGCTAACCCTTTATCGCCGGATGTCCACACCCGTGGACATTGATAAAATCGATATACAAAAATAACGCAGCGTCATATCAGAACCCAATTTTGTTCCAATCTTAGAGACTTCATAAGCTCTCGATTCGTAAAAAATAAATTTTTTCTATGGATCTTGACTGAGATAATTAACTTCTGAAATTAAAGAGTTTCAAATTTTTCAATTTTTTTTAAAAGCTTTTTTCATAGATTTAGCAATACAAGGATTTTAGATATAATGGTAGATAACTATTGCTACAAGGATACTTTCTACAATTACACAAGAAAAGAAATTTGAGAAGCACATTGATTTGAAGAGCACATTGAATTGCACAGAAAAAACTTAATCTCTCAATTTCGGAACACATTTTTTCAGTTAAAAAAAATTTAAATATCGATTTTTCAAAAATAGGTGAAAATAGGCAAAATTTTGAATAAAATTCAACCATTCATTCTATTTTTAAAATTCTAAAATAATTTTTTTCTTACTCTCCATCAAAAACTCGGTCTAGAAAACGGATTTTGGAAATTTTAAAACGCAAATTGACCTCGAGAACCGTTGAAGACCAGCAGGATAGTAAAAGGTCCTCTAGCTAAACTTGCAAGCCTATCTAGTCCTAGGATTTGGAAGACAAAATTCTCTTTCATACTTCATTCTCACTTATATACTTTTGAGAAAAGAAGAATGTACCGATTTTGAAAAATTTTATTTGGCGGTCGAAAAATTCAATTATTATGAATTCAGTGTGAAAAACTGTGAAATAGGACCTGTACTTTGTCCTTTTCTCGATCAAAATTCAACATTTTGACAAAAACAAAGTCATATTCAGATTCAGGGTCAAGAACTGAGTCGAATGACATGGGTGCCAGGAGTTTTGAATGACCTCGAAGTTTTTCAGTTTTTTCAAAAAGCCAAAACCAAAATTTTCACTCAAACTCAAAATATTTCCCAAAACACTGAGACCTATGTCATTCGATCCACTTTTTGATTCTGATTCCGAATATGACGTTGTTTTTCAAAATGTTGAATTTTGACAGAGCAAGTTCGGACAACACAACGAAAAAAATTGCGTTTTTCATGTTGTTGCGGACGTTCTATATTCTGTCACCTAGGCAACTTCATTTTATTTTAAGTATGGAATGGGCATATGTGCACTCAAAAGCTCCACTTTAGCAATCACCTTTTCTGGATCTTCGAAAAAAACCCTCTGAGGGTAAAGGGTTAACTAAAACTTTTATTTATTACTCAAATTATTGTATTTGTTATAGGAATATTTGAATGTAATGAAAAATGTAAATGCGATTATCGTTGTACAAATCGTTGTGTTCAATATGGTTTGAATACGTTATTACAAATCTATCGTACACACGAGAAAGGATGGGGTGTTCGAACATTATATGATCTACCAATGGGAACATTTTTGAGTTTTTATGCTGGTGAAATATTAAATGATGATGATGCAAATAAACGTGGAATCGAATTAAATGATATTTATTTTACAGCACTTGACTTTGTTAATGCACTTCATCCACCGCAATTGAATAAATTAAGTATGATTAATGGAAGCGGTGAGTTTTGAAGAAGAAAGGAAAAAGTCAGCAAGTGTGTTTCAAACAGTTGTTTAACTTTAACATATCTCGTATTCTTTTCAGATCATGTACTAGCTGCGTCAACAACTACAAGTGTAAATATGACATCATCGGACAACGAAATACAGACGAATCCTATCGTTGCTTCTGATGGCAGTGAAACATGCAAGACAATAACAACAAGTGAAAAGTCCATCGATATTCATGATTTATTACAGTCACATATAATCACTGATTCTGATATTTATATTATGGATGCTAATTTAAAAGGAAATGTATCACGATTCTTTAATCATAGTTGTTCACCAAATGTTTTTGTTCAAAATGTCTTTATTGAAACATATGATGTTCGTTTTCCATGGGTAGCCTTTTTTACATCAACAAATATAAAAGCTGGTACAGAATTATGTTGGGATTATCAATATGAAGTAGGCTCAGTTGAAGATAGAATATTAAAATGTCAATGTGGCACAACAAGTTGTCGAAATAGACTTTTATAGTTTTATTACATTAGATATTTTTTCTTTTTAAAGCTAGAATTGTTAATATTTTTCTTCTCTTTCATGATATTCATGACTAAGTTTTGTAAAAATATTCTACATTAATCATATTTATTTTCATTATTTTTTCTTGTCAGTTATCTATTCTTTTATATTTGATTATTATCCATAACGATAAAAGAGAAAACATGTGTTTGAACTTGTTTTTGTAATGTTTTTATAATTAGAAGAAAAAAAATTTTATTAACAGTTTAATAGAAAACGAATGAATGTATATCTTTGTTTATGAACAATCATCTTGTTTCAATTCTCTAATATTGCAAGTTATTTTATTTTCAGTGTCTTCACTAGAAAGTGCTTCCCGTGCACTGTAATAATTTTCAACAAAAGTAGTCAAAAAAAGATTTTGTCAGTATAGCAAAAATACTCTGATACGTACCAAACATTTCACATAATGATCCGGTCCGTAGCCGAGGATTTTGCTAGGGGGGGGAGCACTATAGATGTAAATCGATACATCGGTTTTCTTCCATTTTGTTTATTTTTATTGTATCGGTTCAGATTCCGATACACCCGTCTATACGGTAGAGATCGGTCCAGAAAACTAGCAGGACACAAAAGGGTCTGTACACCGGTTTGAAGGTGAGCTATGCATATCATTACTCACAGCGTCAGAATTTGACAATTACTCTGTGTACACAGGTTACAAGCCATCATGAAAATTTTTCTTTAATCGGAGTTTACAGCGAAGCAAAATCCCAAGGAATGTACCTTGACACAATCGACATTCCCCGTGGTTACGAGCCTGATAATGATGATTTTTCAATAATTTTCAATTCTCAAAATACATACCTCATAATTATAATAAAATAAATTAAAATGGATCATTCAGCTACAATAAATACAGTTTCCTGATAATGATAGTGAACAATTTCCCCAAACGGACGTTATCATTCTTTTATAAGAAATTTAAACAGAACATATAGTTATTTTTTCTCTACTAAAACTATTACATTATTGACAAGATAGATAGATTTCTGTTGTATGATGATTCTTTCCATCTAATCAAAGTTTGAAAATTATTTTGGATAGATCATCATGGAACTTGAAGCGTACATGAGAATCACTGTTCCATAAGATGATCACTTTTTCTTGAAAAATAACACGATTTAACTTATATTTACACTATAATTTAAGAAATTTAAGTTTGTTTATAGCTCATTGAAAGAAGAAGCTCATTGTTTGTATGAGCAATAGTAATTAAACTGTTCTATTTTTTTACAATTTCTTTTTTTATCGCTTACAATAAGACTTATTTAAAAAATAAAATAAAATAAATAAGTAGATAGACAACAAAAAGATTTATAAATCTGTAAATTCGATTCCTTTTTTATAATTCGTTACTAATATTGGCTTTTCATCATTTACTTCATCACTAAATAGTACACGATGTTTTGGTGTTGATGATTTTTTATTTTGATCATAATATATCACAGTTGAAGATTTTGGATGAATCGAATTATTTGTATCAATATCATTTTCATCTGATAGAAAATGTGCATGTCTGACTGAAGTATGTTGTTCATGATTGGCATTATCATTTGTTCCATATTTTACATTTTTATATGAATTAATATTTGGTGAAGGTGGTGCAATACTACCACCCGGTCCACCTCCATTATGACCAAGTGGAACCAATTGTGTATTATCACTATCGGACCAAGAAGGATATAATAATTTTTTGAATGCATCACGAAATGCACGTGACATTCGACAATAAATAAAAAAATTAATAGGATACGATAATAAAACACAAAAATTTAAAATTTGTGCTGCTAGAGATAAACGATCGTGACCCTGTATAGGTACAAAATCAAGTATGGCAGTAAGAATTATCTGAATAGCATTCGGTATTTCAACTAATAAAAATAGAGTAACAACAATAATCTTAAAAAAAATAAAATAAAAACAAAAAATAAAATATTATGAATTATTTTTATTATTTTAAAAAATTTAACTTACTAGCATAAGTGTAACACTTGTTTGCTCTTGTGTACGTGTTTCATAAGATCGACGTCGTATTAATTTTTCACGATGTTGTTTGGCTTTTTTCATTCTTACGATTAATATAGCATTAAATATGACCAAAACTGTACAAGGACCAACATTGACAATAAGTGCTCGAAATAAAGAATAAAATGAAAAAAATATTTTATATTTTGGATCTTGTGAACGATCAAAAACAATACAGGCTTGAAATATTTTATCAAATTTTTTTGATTTAACTTCTTTTGATGTAAATGTACCCTCTAAAAACATGGGTATTGTTAAAATTAATGCAAATAAATTAATACAAGCAATAGCTTTTAATGCCATAGTTAATGTACAATATTGTTTGGCTTTTTCTGAATGACAAACATAGATATAACGTTGTATAGCTAATGCCACTGTAATCCATATTGAGCATGTATGAAAGATAAATGGTAAAATATCATGATTAATTCGATGAAACCAACAATAATTAAATGGTGGATAATCATCACAATGACGAAATGTATAAACATATAATAATACTGGAAATGGAAATAATCCTGTTAATGTATCATATAAAGCAATGGCTAATAAAAGAATATTTGTTGGTGAACGTAATTGTCGTTGTAATAGAACAACAGCTATTAATGAATTTAATATTGTTGAAATAATAATAATTAATGGAGCAATTGTACCTTGAATAATGATATTTATTATAGACATACATCCATTAGAAGGATAATAATTTGGATTATCATTATCAGAAGAAGAAGATGATGAAGAAATTATTGTTGTTGTTGTTAAATTCATATTGAATAATTATTTCCAATCATTATTTATACCATATTCTAGAACAAGAACAAACAAAAAAATAAAAAATAAAAAATCAATACTTTCTATCAATAAAAAAAAAGAAAAGAAAACATAATATTTTTTTTTGAATTATATGAGACAAGAATATTCTATAGATATATTTCGTATATGTAAGAAATTTGTCAGACAAAAATTTCCATTAAAACTTTGTGTAAACAAAAATATTTCATAATAATCTAAATACTATAATATATTTCGCTTGATAGATTTTTTTCTTCTTCTTCTTATTCTTATTCTTCTTCTTCGTCTTCTCTATATTATGTAGTGTTAAAATAAAATTCTCAGGATGATAGACTGACTATATATGTGTGTAAATTGGATAAGGAAGAAAACAACTTCCGATTATGGATTAGTTTTAAAATCATCATGGATACGTTGTTTTTTCCCTTATGCGAGTATAGATATATACAGACACACATATTATTCATTAATAAAAATTAACATAAATTAAATATTAAAATTATATACACTAAAAAATATAATAAAATATATTTAAAAATAAAACAAAATATTTTTAGATAAAATTTTTAAAAATAAAAAAAAAAAATTTAAAATTTTATCATTAGATATTTAATATTAATTAGAAGTAAAAATAGATAAATTTAGACTTATATGTTAAAAAAAATATTAAGAAATTAAGAAGCTACTAGTTTTCTAGATTGATTAATTATATCAATTTTAGTAAAGCAATTGTCATTATTATGTAAATCATTGTAAAAATATCTTTGATCAAGTATTCTATTAAAGTATTTTGAAAAATTTTCTTAGTTTTTTTTTCCAATTTTTTATTTTTTTTACTTACTTTTCCAACTTTTATTCATTTGATAATTAATACACGGTCAAAAACATCAAATTCATTCAACTATTCTATTTGTTTAAATTAGTGCGTGTGTGTTTTTTATGAGATGATGTTTTTTTTTTTGTTTTTTTTTATCGACAGACATGCATATACAAAAAGAGAAAGAGCGTGAATGAAACTTCTTTATTCGAGGCTGAACAATTTCTTTCTCTCTCTCTCTCTCTCTATGTCTGTCTCCCTTTGTTTCTCTGTCTCTCTGTCTCTCTCTTTCTTTTTTAATTGACAAGGAGTATGCGGATAATTCAACAAATCGACACACATGGTTTGTGCTTTAGCATTAGCATTTTTAAATACATGCAATTACTTCTTTTTTTTAATTCCATTTAAACAAAGGATGGAGTTTTAAGGAGAAAGAAATCGAGATTTTATCAGTTTGAAATAAAAAACTAAATTATTCTTATAGAATTAAGTCTTTTTTTCATGAACATATACACTCACTCACACGCACATACACACACACACACACACACACACACACACACACATACAGACAGACATACATATATAAATATTATAGCCCATAGGAAGATTTTTTTTTAATAAAAAATGAGATCGTAATACAAAAATAAATTTATCAAAAAATAAATTACATCATACAATTACCTCATTGAGTTATAGCTTAGTAATATCAAAAGTTAAAAAAAGAAAAAAAAATCGAGAGTTAATATTTTATTTTTAGAATAAAAAGTATTGACTGCATGTTTTCTTGTAATTAAAAGAGTAAGTGAAAAAATGAAGTATCGTGTCTAATGAGCGGATGGCTATCTGAAGTAGTTGTATATAAAATGCCATGAAAGTTATTAATATACTTGTACATCAGTTTCATCATTCACAAAACGCATTCTTGGTAGAAATTATCAACTACTTAACCGTGTAATGTGGGAATAATTCCTCCGATAGTCGTTCGTTCTTTGGACAGGATGCTTCATTTTTTCACTCTCACTCCAATGTATCTCAGTTAAGAAATTGGTGAAGTCCATATTTTATAAAATGTATCGCAGTTGAGAAATGAATATTTTTGCAGAAATATTGGTATCTCAACCGAGATATTTGATTAAAATATGAATTGTATCTCAGTTGAGTCCAAACCCTCTTTTTAAAGTGAAAAACAAGAATTCATGTGATGAATTGTTACATCTCTCTAATTTGTAACATAATCTTTTTTTATTTACTTTATATCTACTATAGAAAGAAAATCTTAATTTTATTAGAAAATTTGAAGTTATTTTATGTCACGAAGGTATCTACACTTTAATTGCTCAATAAATTTATTTATTTCCCGAAGAATAACAGTTGCCGACCATTTAACAAGACTGCTTTAGTTAAGTAGATTACTTTTCCTTGACACTAATAAAAAATATCTACTTAGACTGACGAGAAAACATATTCAATTGTCTGACGCCGTTCGATTCCATATTATGGCTACGGATAGATCTCTATGAGACTGAGAGAAACCTAAAAGGGTTCGTCCCCATGGCCTATTGATCAAGAGTTATGACCGTTTTACTGATTTTTCGACCCGTTCCTGGGTATTTAACGAAAAACCAAATTACGGAATTTCAACCTCGAATTTTACCCATAGATAGATTTAATGACCCTTTGAATATCCTGAAAGTTTCGGCTAAAATGAATATTCTTTTCTCGAGATATTGAATTTTCAAAAAATAGTTGCTTCCCACAGACGGTCCAAGAAATTGAGTTCACATGACAATTCAATATCTCGAGAAAAACACATTCATTTTGGCTGAAACTTTCAGGATATTCTAACGGCCATTAAATGTATCTATCGGCAAAACTCGATGTTGAATTTCCGTAATTTGAGAACTCTTTTAGGTTTCTCTTAGTCTCATAGAGACCTACTCGCATTCATAATATAGAGTCGAACGGTGTCGGACAGCTGGATATGTGCCCTCTTGAGCATGTAGACGAAATGTCATCAGTTCAGGCATCATACTGTTTTTCTGTATTTGGTCTATATCTAAAACGTCCTATTGTAGTGTGAAAAACACGCGTTTCTTTTCTGACCCGTATCAAAAATAATAATGTACTACTTTCTAAACACTACATTTTCATCTATCTATGCATACAATCAGTTGAAAAATGTTCTTCATCGTTTTTGTGAAAGAATGAAGAACTTCAAAAAAAAGAATCAAACACAAACTTTTGAAAAGATCACTGTTCTGTTCTTTTTTCGAGTTGAAACAGAATGTATCACATCACGTTCGCTTACAAGAAGCAGTGTAGTTAATTATAAACAATGTTTCTTGCAAATAATAGTCTGCATTATTTAATGCAAACAAAAACACTTTTATCATGTTTTTTCTTTCGTATTTTTTCTATTTCCTGTGTTCAAAAACATAAAGATACAATAATTTTAAGTATACCTTGTTTTTTTAGAGAGACAATAGTCGAATTTTAGTATCGATTCAAGTAACGTATCTTCAAGAATGGCTAATGAAATCTGATATAGATTTACTATTAGTATCTTATTGAACATTTGAAAAGACTGTAAGAGAAACCGAAGGCATATGATTGTACCTGAAAGATTTTGAGTTTGTTGTTTTTCTTATTTTATTTCAATAACAAAACAAATAGTAAAAGTATTGTAGTGTGTATACCACTAATTAACATAAAAGCTCACATGATCTTGCGGTAAAAACTTTTATAACCGTCCATGAGAGACCTTATAAGAATTTATCTATTAAGGTCATACAAGTGGTCTTTCACGATCGTTTTTCTTTCTACTTTGTAGTATCTTCAGGATAGAGAGAACCTTAATAACATTTTTACCCATAGATTTGATTTTATGTTCATCTAATATATCAGGTTGAAGGATATTCCATCTAATAAACTTATGAGATATGCGAGATATGTTGTAGAGAAAATAGATAATTAAAGAATCTACATATTCACTATGATATACAGAAAAAGTATGAAAAACTATTATGTGAATCTCGTAAAACGTGAATTTTGAATAGACTTTTAATAAATTTGTCTACGTTAGGAGATGCGAATGACGAAAACATAAACATCACAGTCGAATTTGAGCAGATTGAAACTAGACTAGTAACGAAATGTTACTTTTTTACTCATTATTATCTTATCGTTCGCTTGCATACTATACTAAACCTTAATTAAAAGCCTTTAGGCTTTTAAATTGATATTTTACCGGATTCATACAATAGTCTGTCATACTTTTTCTGTATATGCTAGTGAATATGTAGATTCTCTAATTTCCTATTTTCTCCCAACATATCTAGCATATCTTGTAGCAAAATTTATGTGATACGATAGACCCCTGATCTTGTATTGCTTATCTTATAAGATATATTGATAAGAATTTATAATAACGTAAATGATTCTAACGCGTATGACTCTGCAAGAGCTTGTCACTTCTTATAGACTGATATAACAGAATCTTACATCAAAGAAGTTAAAAGAATTCGTGTTATCTTACAGGATCTTGTAATAAAATCCTGTAAGATTATATTATAAGAAGCTAGCAAAAAACAGTGTTATAAGAAACTAATATATCTTGTAGAACATATTTTACCGAGATATAAATGTGCCCTACAAGATATATAGTGTCAGTCTTTTTAGAATCTAGTTATTCAAAGATCAGACGAAATAGTGCATACCCCAGAGAAAAAAAAATCCGTTCTGCATTAATAATTATTGACAAAACAAAATACGAGGAGTTGTTGAAAAACAAATAATTGTTCAACAGCCTATGTTCTCGACTGTCTCATGACATATTACGTCTTTTTGTCGCTTTCGCAGTTTTCGACTAAAGTACACTTATTGACATTAAGAAACCCTCGTTATAAGTACTTTCTACAATGACTCTATAGTCTTTAGCTCCCACACGAAATGAAATATTTCAAGCAGATAACGACTCGATTTCTTTTTATAAAAAAAACACCTTTTCTTGCGCATTAGTTAGAAAGGATATAGGCCGCTCTGAATAAAATCTTATATTATTTAATCGTCTTAATGTATTGAAGTAAAAAAAAGTAGCGTTTTCAACATTAAGATTAGAACAAAACAATCGGCTTCTTTTTCTCTTTTCCAAAAAAAAAAAGAAAAAAAACCATTTATGTATGGTAGTTGTTGAAGCATACTTAATCGAGACAATATTATTTCCTAAAATATATGTATAAGAAAATGAGAAAGAAAGTCGTAAATTTTTTGTATTTTGATACAAAGTGAATTCTTGCTCTCTCTTCTATACCGCGTCATATCATAATTATTATGAAACAGAGACGTTCATTTCATTCAACGACACCACTGATGTGCTATCTGTCCCTGTACACAAACTGACGGATATAATAACGCAAATCAGTGTCACAAGAAGGCGGGGAAAAAATGATGTTCTCCGGAAGATTATATTTATATTATTTTTTATAAATCATTATTTAATTAACTTACTAATAATTATATGGTTAAAATACAATTATTAGTCGAAAAACTAGTCGAAAAGCAGACTTTTGCATATGTCGTAGAGAATAGAATTGATTTTAAGTTTAAAGAATGAACGTACATATCGAAGAACAATCGACTTTCGCCTAAGTTGAATTTGCACTAAATTTCTAGTTTTATTCTGAGGTTTTTCTGCATCGCAAGTTTTAACGTACAAAGATTATTCTCATTATTGATTGAAAAAGGACCACCAAAAAAAGTTAACTCGATTTCGAACCGTCTTGACTTCTTACTTTTATGATACTTCAATTCATCAGCTAGAGTGAATTTTAATGGGGATATGTTCACAACAACTTTCAATTTTTTGACAAGACTTATTAAGCCGTTAAATGTAATGATGAATCTCATCATACCTACCGTTGACTTTACGATACATTCATAAATATTCGTTAATTATACTGAAACTTGCTCTTGCGTGTTTACATATTGCAAATGTGTTTCAAAGTTTAAATTAACTTACTATAGATATGACCAAAGGGAGAAAATAAATTTCGTGTATGCTGTAGTTTAGCAGAAGAGGAAAAGAGAAGAAGAAGAAGAAGAATTGAAAAAGTAGCATCGCATGCAATAATACAAACGACTTTGATAACAGGTTTTTTCTTATATGTGTATTGTCGCATTGCCTATTAATATCTCTGACACACACACATATCTATTTTCCAATTTTTACAGATTTTTTTTCCTCTTCTTTGACAGCTTCAGGTGTTGTTTGTGAAGACGAACAACGCTACCCGTGAAAATGATAAATGAGTTTTGACTTCGGGTACGATTAGTTATAATTACAACTATCAGCATATCACGATAACATCAAAAGAAGAAAAAAATTCAACAAATACTTCAGAATTGTCAGGCGTTTTTCCGTTGCACATCTGTAAACAAAGATATACATAGATTTTCCTTTTTCTTTTTTTTCTTTTACAATAGAATCATTTTTGTTATACTTTTTAATCCAACTCTTTTTACATGAACCAAAACAATGTCTCAATAGACATTTGTCATTTGCTTGATTTCTTTTCTTATTCGGTTACATATTCCATTTTTTCCTGCCTTTTTCCCCATTATATCGTCAAACTTAGAAAAATTCAAACCATTACAATAGCAATTTACTAAGAAAAAAATCCAAAATGAGAAAAGAGATTAGAATCATAATGTCTGCTAAGCAACGAAATTTTCAAAATCATTATTCTCTAATGTTAAATGCGTCGTCTATTCTCATTATTTTAAACAGAATTCTCATTCGATAATTGTCAATCTAATTTATTTAGTTCAATTACTTCTCTTTGAACACTAACAATAGATGTAACTATCTATGAAAATTAACTAAATGTTCTCTTTTTTTCTCACATATCCTCTATTCAACATACACATAACAAATTAAACATAGTAATCCATCATTTTTGTCACATTTATTACATCGATCGAAAAACTCACAATACTAGAAGGTGTTATGTTTTCGATGGTGCTGATAGTTTGGAAGATCATTAATCAACACATTTGTCTACTAATACATTTATTGGTGATGGGTAAAAAAGAAGAGATAAACTTGATAAACTTGATTCAATTTATCTTCACTTATGCTTTTAAAGAAATATTGTTTCTTTATTGAGAAAAATTCTTAAAATAAAATATTTGCCTTTCAAATTTAAATTGATAGTAACTTAATTTCTACTCTATTACTTCTTAAGAAGTGAAATTTTACGTTGAAAGTGTTTATGTCTAATAGGACAGAAAAACATATTCATTCAATTGCGATGTATGTAGTTTGTCTCTTAGTCTTATATTACGCTTCTGATTTATTTAATTTTTAAAACTAACTTTTACTCTGAGGTACAGAATAAACCCGTTTATTCCGACGATCGTTATGGAAAATTTTTCAAGAAAAACTTTAGATAAATAACATCTTTGCTAAAAAAACGATTACAGTAGAAAATATTCTGACGTTAAAGAATTTTTTAGAAATATTCCTGTGGGGAAAAGTTTTCCATTTTTACGGTTAAATTCTGCACCTCCGCATTTAACAATACAATTTTTCTCTTTGATAAGACTATTATGACACTTGACAAAAGAATTATTAGAGCAAAGTCTAGTAAATGTGTAAATTCTATTACTTATAGTATAGTATTGCTTGATATTGATAAACTTGACAAAAAGTCGAATGAGAGAGGACGTTGTTTATCATTTTTTCTGTTTGTCACCGATAGTGTCCTTCATCACTTATCTTTCATCTCTATTTGAGACGACAACATCAACAATATTTTTTTGTATATGCTGTATTTGTAAATAGACCACGTTACTTGTCAATCTATAGAAAGCTCTTTTAATACATTGTTGATAAATATTCGATGAGTGACAGGGACGATATTGATATCAATCCTATTAGTCGTCTATTAACACGCAGACACACACACACACACACACACACACACGCAATGTAAAAAACTGAGTATACTTACGAAGAATCTTTATTGTTCTCCATTTAAATGAATGTAAAATAGTTGGAAATCTTGCACAATTTCGTCTTATGGTAATTACATACGATTTCGTATATCAGTTTACTATCTCTTTTTTTATTTCTTCTTCTTTCGCTCTCAAGATTGCTACTGAGACATCCGATTAGTTTATCTCACAATAGTATAATAAGCACTTTAATGATTCGATTAGAGTAATCAAGAAAATAAAGAATAATAACAAGAGATTAAAGATGGAACGATAGATCTATTTTCAGTAACACTTTTGTTAACTTCATCTTAGCACAAATGTTGTTTTTTTTTAAAAGAAAAAGATATAAAAACACAAAGATGATTTTCTTCACACAGTTCTCTCATAGAATTTCTTATGACCATGATCTTCTTGAATTTCTTTTAATGAGTACTCATACAAAGAACTCAATCATTTTTAAATAATCATTTTATTATACAAATTTTTTTTGTACATAACTGTGAGTAATTTCATACTCACAATTGTGTACAAACAAAGAATAATTTCTAATTTTTTTCTTTTTTAGACATAGTTATTCGTAGAGGAGTCTATAAAATTAATAACTAAATGAAAGAAAACGTAAAATAGATTTTTTCATATAAAGATCATAAAAACGTGAGGATAAGAAAGAAAGAAGATGTGAAATAGTGAACTGATTATTAAAAATCTATCCGTATAATGCGAGATTTTTTTTTTTAGTACGTAATTTATAGTGTAGTATAAAAAAATGTTATTTTTTTTTCGACTTTTGCATTCTTTCTCTGTCTCATAAATTTCCAGTTAATAACGTAGCTATTTTAGTTTTAATATGGTTGTATATAAAAGTCAATTATGAAAAAGAAAAAAAGAAAGATTGTATCATCTAAAAGTTATGAAAAAGATTTATAGAAAATCCAATCTCTATTAGTTTTTTAGGTTTGTTTTGTGCATGTCGCGGTGAGATCAATACATAAAAAGAAAAAAAGAAAATAATGTGCCCGCTCGTCTGCAAGAAGAACAATGCCAATTAATAATTTGAGTAGAAATTAATTTGAATATTACTGAGTATAAAACTGCTACAATTTTTAGCAATTTTATACTGAATAATATTTAAAAGAATACCAATTATTGAACTACTTCGCTTTATAGTAAATTTTTCATTTTTTGAAATTACAGAAAACGTTGTTGCTAACTTAACCTCTGATGTTTTAATAAAAATGATCGTGTATACAGAAATAAAAGAGAATATAAAGTCAATTAAAACTGTTCGGGTTTTCTCTAACAATTAAACAATCACTTCAGAAACATTTATAATTCTCTTTATCCTTTCACTGTTCAGCTTTTTTGATAAATAATTCAAAAAAGAAAATGTTTCGCATAGTACTAAATATTATTCTGCTTTTTCATTCAAAATAACTTTATACTTGAAACTACTGTGTATCAGTCTCATCATATGATACATCTTGATTTTTTATTCCTGTCATTTTTTGCTTTATTTTTCTGAAGAAAGAACTGAAGAGATATTATTTTTTTTGAAAAGAAGATTATGTCTACATTAATTACTTCCCGAACGACCGATAATGGAAATAATATCCCATATTTTCTATGAGATTATCATCTGAATTTCATTTTTAGCTTATTTTAGTGCAGTATATTATTGTGATGTATAATAAAAAATAGCCTTTATACAAATAAGATAATTAGGTTTTTAATTGGTCAGAAAAGAAAAAATTGAGATACGATGCATTATGACATTATATCTATGACTTCTTTGATCGTCTGGTTCTAATAAAAATAAAAATAAACTGAATATTCAAGAGAGAAATCTAAGAGCAACCATCGAGGAATATATTAATCATGATGTTTTCGCGAATACTTAGTAATTTTATTATAATAAATCAGATGGATAAAGAAAGACAAGGAGGAGAACAATGTGACGCCCTGTGAACACCAGTGTACCCTGAGTCAAATGATTGAGAACTATATTTTTAAAAAAAGATTTTATCATATGAATAATTGCTGCTTAACATTTTTATTATCTATAGAAGTAAAATAAAACTATATATTTAAATTCATACTCGATTGAAATTACAACAGTTATATGTATGTTGAGTTTTTATAGATCAATGTTACGTTATCAAAAAAAAAGACTGTGTGTAATGATAAACAGGCAGTTGAAAAAAAAGAATGTCCTATATCGTGTATAATAATGCGATAAAAATTAGACGTTTGGAGATGTTAGGATCTAATTGAGATCAGGAGGAGCTACGGAGGCGTTGTTTTCCCCTCTTGAAGAGAAAGCAGTGATACGGTTTCGATAATTAAGATCAAAACGATGAGTTTGCTTATTTATTCTATAATTTATCTTAGTCCAACTGTCTCTACTTTATTTTTCCGTTATATAAACGAAATATTATAACTGAGAGTTACTTTAGATTTAAAAAAAATTTTTAAAAATTGTTGAATTTTCTCGATTTGTTTGCTGTTCACTGATTATTTAATATGCGTACTTTTCTTATGATATTAAAAAAATCGTCAAGAACTTAATACTCACTAATACATACTTTCGGCCAAAATATGAGAAAATTATATCTCACAGAAACAACTTTAAATAATTTAGATTTGATTTCGTGACTTGCCTGTACAACAGTTGATAATGTGATTTCCCATCATTAAATATATTTCTGGCATATTCTTAGTTAAATATTTAAACTAATATGAAACTTGTGTGCAATTCTATTATACAGAGTTTCTAAAGAAAAATTGCTTGGTCCTGCTATTGATAGACAGATGTTTACCATATGAAGTTCGCAATAATTGATAATTAAATGAGAAATGTAAGGTAATAACTAATTCAGAATGTAAGACACATTATGGATATTTACTTTTCCTATCTAACGTAATGTTGCATTATATTGATAAAAATATAAAAAGAAAAAAAAATAACGAGTCACGTGATACTAAGTTAGCATTTGGACAATCAAAAATCTTCTGTTATATGGGAATTGATGAATCTTTATTGTTACTTTTCTCTACAATGTGATATATTGTGAAACTTGATCCAAAAACTTCTTTGCAATAAGATATGAGAGTGTAAATATCGTGTGACAATATGGTCAATGTACCTTGTCAAAAATAGAAATATCACTTATAGTTGGAAAAAACTGTTAAAATCAACCTACTTATACACAGATGTAAACAGTAATCTTTTCTTTACATGTGAAATAGAAATGTCGCCGTCATTACTTATTTTTCTACATGCACATTTAACTCATCAGTATCAATTACTACCTACCACTAGTCTCTATTAAATAGTTTGTCATCATGCTAAATTGAATATTGGACCAGTATGTCATTAACCTTAGATTTCATCCATGTATAGTTGTACGTATACATTATGTACATTGTACAATCTTTATTATTACATCTATCTATACTTTGTTTGTTATTAATATAAAATAACATTTGCCATAACTAAATAGATGTAATATTTGACTAAAAAAATTTTTGTTGTCAGCATATCTTTCATCAACAACATCCAATGACAAGTAGCTGATGAAAGATGTGAGCATCTTCTAGGGGTTTTTTTTCGTTATTTCTTATTCATTTACATAAGAGAAGCAAGAAAAGAAACCATCTCTTCTTCTTATTTTGACAGTCATTTGTCTGTTATTCGTAATTTCATGGTCTCATAATTACAATTAGCTGTTCGTAGATAGACAACAAAAAAGTTGGAAAAACGAATAAGAAGAATTCCTAAACGAATTCTTTCAACAACAAAACAAAATTCCAGTTTGTTGATAAGAGAAGATAAATAGGATAATTCTTTCTAATAGCATAACTATAAGTACAATAAATCATATTTTCTTTTTTACAATTGAAAGTGTATTGCATTTAAGATATGTCCAGCAAAATTTTTTATGTTAATAATCTTTGAAAAGATGTTGAAAGACAAAAGCTCGTCAATGTAAACAATTTCATAAATCAAGAGAATTGTCAAACGATCGTGTAATTTACCAAAAACCATTGAGAATTTGTATAAGAATTGATTAACTTTAACGTCAATTGTCCGAACGTCTGGGATGCATTTAACTGGAAAAAACATAATTTCATTGATCTATTTTTACAAAATTAAACTTAGAGCCTGAGTTAGTACATAATAAATGGAAACAACAAGAACGATATGATTTACTTTATATAAAATTGATTTTTCTACGAGTTCATGTTTATTTCAACTTTATTAAGTGTTTTATTTTGAATGCATTTGTTACAATTTATTTCTTCAACAATAATTCAGCAGGTGTATTGTATAAATATAATTTTAAAATTTTTCAACGACACAGTTAACATATTATCCTAATGAAATAAAATACGTCGTGTCGATCAATTTTTGATGCACAAAATCGAGAACACTACGATAAGGTAGAGCTCTAAGAATGTTATACTAATGGGTTGGCCTCAAAAACGATTATACATCAGAACGTTCGACTAAACATCGTAAAAAAACCAGTAAGTCTAATAGGCCTCTCTCAATATCAGAGAACCAGCTGAATCTATATGAAGTTCAAAATTACTGGCTAGAAGAATTAGAGGTGTAAGAATCTTTTCGGCAAAAATATCTCAGACCGATAGTCAAAATGAATTTATGACACTCGAAGCAATGATGAGAATCTTCGGGTTTCTCTTTCAATCACAGTAAATTTACATTTGATTGCAATCTAAATCAGGTTCATCAATCGTCAAAACAAACAAGAAGATTGAGAATAGTTCGAATGTCTTGATTATGATTAGTGATGCAATAGACACCATTCGAGTGCAAAAAGTGCAATTTTCTAAATTTTCCGATTCACTGAATGCCAAACAAATGTTATTATTCTGAAATAATAAACAATTGTTTGAAGGCGTCTTGGATATCGAATTTCCACAACCATGATCCTCTGCTTTCATTTATTATTTTACAAATCACATTAGTGGTGAAAACAAACGGCAATACATATTTGGTCATCGATAGGACTAAACTGACAATGCATGACTGATTTTTCATCATACGATTCAATGATATAACCACGTTCAACTTCAACATCCAGCAACTTTTTAACGATCTGATCTATGGATGTCTACTGACCCAGGAGAGACTTTTATATATCAAAGTAGGGATCTCATATCATCTGATTTTGGTAGAAAATCTCTTATTTCTAAACTTTTCTCTCTCTCAGCCTGCTTTATTTAAAAAAATAAGAGCAAATGAAAAATATAAACAAACAAAAAAGAAACATACTAAATGAACTTTTGTCTTTTTTTGTCATATACACACACTAAGTGGTTTGGATTTCTATGATGATATACTCTTTTTTTTTCTTGTTGTTTGCTTTTATGTTAATACGCATATAATTTAATTTGTCAGAAAAGCACGTAAAATACGTGAACGCACAGATAATAAGACATTTAGTATTTAAAATAATATAGTTAATCATTTCGATACCAAGAAAGACCGCGTTCTAATTTCTTTTGATTTTTGAGTTCTTTTTCTAATGTTTGACTAATTTTGAATTTAGTTTTTTTTTCTCATTTTCATCTTTTAAAACTGGGATTTCTGTGTCAAAGTGCCATTTAAAGGTACAATTTTTGTGTCAAAACCGAAAGACATACCATCAATCAAATAATTAACGATGTTCTTATCTGGATAGTGTTCTACTGAGATTTTTAATCTCTCAATATGGATCAGAGTAACAGTCTTCAATGGCAGAGTAACTATTAAATGCAATAAATAATCGTCTACCATATTCATGACAATATAATACGCTCAAATTATCAAACAACGTAGTATACAAGAAAGAAAGAAACACAAGAACGAGAAAGAAAAGAAAGTTGAATGGATAGAGACTCCTTCTTGTGGCCGACATTTTAGAGTCTCGGGCTTCAAGTGAAACAATGTTTATAAATTCTTGTGTCTGTCACAATCTGATATAAAATACGTTATTACTTCTAACGCCTACTTCCATTTCTTTCCTCTTATCGTTCTTCTCGTTTCACCATGTTTATTATCATTCGTTATAAATTTGTATATCTCCTCTTTGTGTAATAAACAAGCGAGTAGCACCCTTGTCAACAAGTTTCCGATTTCCTATTCGATTAATTAACAGGGTATACAACAAATGTTGAGTACTATTTTTTGATGTTCCAATTATTCTGAAGACTTGTTTTTTTATGTTTTTTGTAAAAGCAAAGTCTGAACGACACAGCGTGGATTCTCTTATAAAACTTCATTGAGAGAAAATTTAAACACTAATCATCGCTTAAAAAGGTCTTGTAAAATGTAAATCCTCGATTCTCTATCTTTCTCGAACAGGTCCTTTTTCATCTAAGGATAAAACTTTTTTTTTCATTCGTTCAAATGGTCTTTCGAGATGTATATAATAAGTTTCAGTTTTATTCAGTTATTGTAAAGAAATAATCGTTTTGTCTGATCACCGGTAGTAAATCAACTATTAATAATTAGCATTAGTTACTAATTTTGGAAGTAATAGATAAACTTTTTCAAAGTTTGAAGTGAATTTTGAATCTCCATTTAATTTTGTACAAATTTATGTAAAGATAAAATTTAATTTCAGTTAGTCTCTACTCTAGTGTCTCTAGTGCCCCATTTGCTGAAAGCGCTCAGTAGGGCGAAATATCGGCTTTTAGAAAACTGACTTTTAGAACGTTTTTCCAAAAGTCATTAAAAAGAACCATAAAAATCTTTTAACAAAGTGAAACCAACAGAGTTTTTAATGGGCTATTTTTTCACGTATTTGGTTCCAGGAAGAAGTGATTATTTTTGCCAACATTGAAAGGATTTTTATGGTGTGTTTTAGTAAAATTTTACCAAAACTTTTTTTAAGTGATATTTGGTGTTTAAATTTTATCTCAATCAAGTTTTATGAGAGAAAAAATTGTTTGATGCACAGCGTGTAGTTCAGACTCTGCTCTTACGAACAAAAAAAATCAAGTCTCTAGAATATTGGGAACATGGAAAAACAGTAGCAAACGTTTGTCGTAAAACTTATGCACACCCTGTTAATATGCTAATATATATTAACGATGAATTTTCATCGCATGTCTCATACCGATGACAGTCTCTAATGAAATATTCAATATAATTGCATCGATAACAACAATAGCGCCCTTCATCAGTAAAGTTATTAAAACATTTACAAGCAGTTGGATTTGGATGGTAACGATGATAATTCAAACAATTGTCGTTCGTTCAAGAATAAAATTAGGGCACAACTGTTTAAAATTCTGGATTCTATAATAGACTAGATGTGTTAGTCTTCCATGGATGACACCGAGTATGGATAATATTGCCGACTTTCACTGTAAAAATATTTTGTATGACAGTACCGAGCCAACGGTGCAACATCGATTTTACGGCTTTCGACACACTGGTTTCTGATGCGAAATTACCGCACTGATCAAACAAAGCGAGCATTCAGACGGACAGTTAGCCAAAAAGTCCAAGTGGTCAATTTTCAATCTTCGTAGAGAAACGTATACCTGGATATATGGACTATCTATTGATGAAAGAATTTTTCCTCAAGCTGTTAACGATCATCCGAAAATGCTTAGTCAAAACGTAGCATATACCGAATCCAGTCGAATTATAAATAGGAACGGAATATGAATTTAAATTCTCTAAGATATATATTCGTGAAAAAATTTATCAATTTCAACTTAGACTTCCACAGATACAAATTAGTTCCACGCTAACTAATTCTTCCGTAGACATGTGATCAGTGCAATGAACTTCCTCATTTCCCTCTACCCTGGTATAACCCGATAGTTATTGAAATGTTCCTCTATATACTGTGCACCTATGGTGCATACACTTTTATGCACTTTGTTTTTGGATTTATTCAGGAGAAGAATTCAAAAAAAAACCTGGATTGCGCAAAATGATTCAGTGATATTTTGTCATCATCTTCACCTTCCGAAATATTTTCACTTTCATCATCCTCACCATAATAATCATTGTCTTCGATTCCACTATTACTACTTGTATCTGATTCATTGTCAACATCGTCATCAATTATTGTATTATCAGTTACATTGCTTGATGGTCGTAAATTATTGGATATATATGCGGACAACTGTTTTGATGTATAAATTTAAACGCGTTTCGAATTATCTTCATCAGTAAATGCTCGTAAAATGGTGACTGCTATTAGAATAAACGCATCTTATATACATTTTCTGAATAAGCACAGTAGAAAGAGACAGACGAGTAGAAAAAGAAACGAGGATACTATTCCAAGGGAGAGTGAAATTTATGAAAGAACTTTCTTAAAATGGGGAGATGTTTTCAAAGGGGGAGTGAAATTTTCTGCATGCAAATATAAAGATGTTTTTCAAGAGAGAGTGAAATTGTTTTTGCTATTACGGCTCTTTGATAGTATGTATAACCGAAAAATTACGGATGATATATCTGTAGTACAGTTTATAGTGATCTTCAACCATCTGCTAAAATATCATTTCATATTTTTTTCATATTTCTCAGTAATTATACAAAAGAAAAATGAGTTAGCATAACATGTTACAACGCATTACAGATTAATGCGTTATAATGCGATAGAAATTTAGTAACGCCTTTTAACGGTATATAAATATTAACGCGTAACTCGAATTTATAGCGTCGTAACATTATAAATGTTATCATACATTTTCTACATACAAGTTTGACTACCCACCATCAAATCACATTTTTTCGATAACATTCTGTTTCGTAGTTTGGTACAACGATGAATTGGATCCTGAAAAAATAGTAATAATTGCTTTTCAAGTAAATAATCCAATTTTTGGGAAAATAGAAAAAACACCTGGTTTGGGTGTAATTTTAATATCAGATGAACTGGCGAAAAAACCACTAACAAGTCTCATTGATCTAAGATACTTTCCATCACAATCCGTTGAAAAATCAATAACTCTGAGTCGTTTCGAGTAACATTCATCATGTATAAATATCCATCTACACCATATATCATTCGATATACGAGCTCATCTAACAGATTACAAGATATTACGATATACCTAACGCATTATAATGCAATAAATAGGAATAAAAGATCCTATGGGCACTATACGCCACAAAACTCTTTAGAGTGAGTGTGATCAATCTTATAGCATTTTTTCGACATCCTGAAGTATAGTTAATACAAATCGTGTGAACCATTTTGTTTTGCGCTTCTCCGTGACGCCAACATCGAAAAATTGAACTGGATCGTGGTGGCAAACTTTTTTGAACAATTTTTCAAGTTCGTTTCTAAACGAGCTTTACGGCGCCCTTTTAGCTTAGAGTGTGTACGTAATTCTTAAGACTAGCGCACTGTAAACAGAGAAAGACAAAAAACTGTGATCTGATCTGACATATAATAAGACAACTCCAAAATCTATTCTGCTCTCAATTGGAGGGTTCATGTAGAACCAAATCTCTTGATTTCGAATATTTCCTTCATATTTCTCAACCAATCCATAATGAACGTCTTCGTTCAATGAACCACACCATTTCAGAGCCTGATTTAACATTTTGGCTAGTGTCAGATGTATTGTTGTGGTTGCCACACTATGCATTGAATCATGTTCACACTTGGTCGTTTTTGTATTTCGATGAAGTTAAGACGCACTGACTAGTTTACTAATTTAATAATCTTAAACGGTCATCAATCCCTTTTACTTTTTTAAATACTCTTGAAAAAACATGTTGAACTCGATTAATTTCACAAAAGTTACTAATCAACTAGGTGATGGTAGTACATTGCTAAATGTTTTGATTAACGAGAGACTACACATGAAGATAATGATGTTATTACGACTGCTAATGTGTTAGTTGTCAGATCGCTAAGTGCTGAGTTTACTCTGGATAGAAACTGGTGTGAGACTAACAGCGCAAGGATCTAGTATGACCTTAGCTGATTTCGTTTATTTTCATCTTGATATTGGATTTCAAAAGTTTAAATTCATCTTAACGGTCTAGACACTCTTAAAATTAAGGAGTAACAAACAATCCGTCAACATTTCAGCGTGTCATGCAGAATTTGTTCAAGAACAGGCGTGGAATATATTGTCATTTATTTCGATGATATTTTAATTTCAAAGGCATTTAGTTTTTTTCCTATCCGATCCGACCATTTTAAGTTGTTTTGAATTTTTACGTCGAAAAATCGCTGACATTTTCACCACAAATGAAAATTAACGGAAAATTTTGATCTATCCAATCCATTCGACTCAGTTTTGTGACGCTGATTCCGAATATGATATTTATATTGGATAAAAGTTGAGTTCTCATGGAGATAATTGAAAATTACAGACAAAATTCCGATTTTTTCGCTCCTGATGTAGGAAAAGTGAACTTTCTCAGTGACGAAGCGAAATAAAAAACAGCGGTTTATACTTTTAAAGTGCGTTCAATGGCGGTTCTAATGAAGTAAGAAGCTCGGCTTCATCTTTTCAAACACAAAACTGGATAGATTTCCAAAATTGTTTATAAACTTTTTACAAAGCGAGTTCAAGATGTCCATATTGGATAGACGTTTGACCTCAATCTCGATCAAACATCAGATTCATACTTAGTTTTTAATGCTGATTGTGAAAATGATACTTTCTTAATGTTAGAAGAGCGAAAAAGGAAAAAGCTTTTTTCAAAAATTTAGACTCTTCAAATATTTTCCATTTTTAGCATAAAAATAATTTTTTCAAACATCAAAACACACATTTTCTAAATCAGCTCGACGCACTCTGTCCAACCATGTATAAAAAATGCAAAAATAAAAACTTGCTCCTGCTGAATTTTCGAATTTCCGACACTTTAAGTCTGCATGAACGATACAGACTCTTTCTAAAACAGATCACAGCTAATATCATTAGTCTTATTTCACATAAAAAATAGAAATTTGTTTTCTTCACAATTATAATACTGATGATACAAGATGCGATAAAATGTTGAGAAAAAAACGTCTTTAAAATTTTTAAAAAAAATGAGTATATTAACCATTTAATTTCAAACAGATTTGTGTACTACAATTCTATTTGTACCAATTGACCGATTACAAAAAAACAAATATGTCAGAATGTTAGAAAACTAGTATTCACACAATAAAATCTGCATTCGTTTTAAAGAAGACTTCATTGATGAATAACACTCCATACTTTTTATCTCATTTAAATACTTTTTAAAAAGTTATACTACATCTAATTGTACAAAAATATTGAATAGTGCATAGGATAATTCACTGTTCTAGTGCAAGATGCAGAAAGAAACTTTTGAAGAAAAAAAAAGAAGAAGTTAATAAGAAAATGATCTGTATAAATTTTATAGACGATGTCTGAAAACTATTTTTACAACAAAGAAAGAAAACACAAAAACAAATGAACAACAAAAACATGTAAAAAAAGAACAAAATGCTTATTCTACAAACTATCAATTTATATCTGGCAATAATGCATAACTGTAATATTTGAAATAGCGACTAAGTTTGTCTCGATAATGGATTATGCTCAATGGGTATATTTTTAAAACATCCTGTCGGTAAATTACGTGCTATCTCATCTATATTATTAACATATCTATTTAGATTATCATATTCAATAATTAATTTATCCGTTTGATTTTTAACAAAAATAGCACCCATATAAAATTGTTCAATTCCATTAAATATTTTATCTAAATTTAATTGTTGAAATTCAATTTCAGCATTATCTAAACTTGTAATATTAATTTGAGTTGAATAATCTAGAAATGTAAAAGAAAATATGAAAAAAAACACAATTTTTTTAATGTTTTTCTTCTTTTTTTTTTTTTCTTTTTTACTTAGTGATGATTGCAATGATTTCAATTGTTCCATTAACTTTTCTACTTGATCTCTTGCTGAATTAATATCATTTGTTAGATTTTTTCCAATGGCTGATGCTATTTCAATTCGTTTAACATGAATATCAGCTTGATCTTTAATATTTTTAAAACTATTTAATACGGTTGATGAATGATCTGTTAATGTTTCCATTTCTTTACTAATTGGTGTAAATTTTATTTCAGCTTGGTTAATTATGTCCGATTGTTCACGAATATTCTAACATAGAAGAAAATAAAATATAATTTTATTTATAGAAATCAATTTTAATATTAATAAATACACAATACCAATGTTGTATATAATGCTTTGACATTTTCAAGTTCACGTAGTGCATTAGCTACGGTAATATTTAATGTTCGATGTTCATCATTTAATTCCCAATATTTTCCAGTTATATTTTGAATTTGATCTTGTATTGATTGTAAACGATTATATTGTGTTTCAGCATTTTTACTTTGAGAATTTTTATCTTGAACAAATCCTATTGGAAAATATGGCTTATTATTAAAATTATTAGTATAAGACAAATAAAACAACAATAATTTACCTTGAAGATCTTCTCTAATTTTTCTCACTTCATTTTCAATGTTTTTTGAATTATCTACTGCTCTGTTTGCTTCATATTCAGCTTGATTCACTTCGGCAAATAAATCTTGTGTATCCTATGACATATTAATAAAATTTTCTTTTATTTTTATTACTAATAACATATTTAATTCATTTCTACATACTCGACTAATATCATTGACCATTACTTGAAATTGATTTACTTCATATTCAAAATTTCTCGTTGTTTCTTGTAATTTAAATGTTTTATTTGAAAAATTGAGAATATCAAACTCCAAATCTTTTAACTATAGTAGAACGCGAAAAAGAAAAAAAAGCTTTTTTTTTTAAAATGTTGACGGTACACTTACATCTTGTGTAATTTGTGATGCACGATTTCGAAGTTGATTGGCCGCCTCCAATGATAAATCTGAATCGGATATAATCCAACTAGTTAAATTTGTTTTCCATTCATTTGTTTTTGTACGAATATCTTGAACACGATGTGAAATATCATTAGCAAAATCCAATAGTTTTTGTCGACGTATTTCAATTGTAGTAAGTCTAAACAAAAAATGTTAAATAAAATAATAAATTAAAAATTTATTTAAAATATGAATAAAATAGTAATTTCGATTACCGTTGTTTAATATCATATTCTAATTTATTTTGGGCATCTTCATTTGTTATTCTTAATTTTGTACTAAAAATATTTTCTGCTGTAGAACTACGATTATTAGCATCATCATGTTTTTTTTTCAAATCTTTTAATCTTTGTGTTAAATCATTTATTTTTATTTGCATAACAAGTGTTTTATTGATTGCTGCTTCATGCTTACTATCTGTTGTACGTCCAACCCGATCAATTCCGAGTAATAGTGAATTGATACGAGCTAGAAAAACAAACAAAAAATGTTTGTATATTTAAAATAAGTAGTTTAACTATAATGATGTATACATACTCAATTGATGGGTAGTTGATTTTAAAAATGTTTCATTTGCTTTTAAAATTGTGTCACGAATATAACTATTTTTGTCAATTAATTCTGGTAATTGTCGTTCTAATTTTCGATAACGATTTTCTAAATCTGTTGCATTATTTTTTAATTCATCATCTAGTTGATCATAATTACTAATATTTCGTGATATTAAACCATTTTCTAATAAATAAAAAAATTTTAATAAAAGATAAATTTAGAGTACAAAACTATTGCGAATATTACTCTGTAAATCCATTTTTAAATTATTTAAATTTTTTGCCAGTGAATCTAATTCGGATGTTAATTGTTTATCTTCTTTTAATGATTGAAGTGTTTGAGATAAATTTAATGTTGACAGAGCATCTTTCAATATATTCAAATCCGATCGATAATAATTAGTACGTTTTTGTACTTCACGATAACATGGTGGACAAGCTGAAATAAAAGAATAAGAATATTATTTTATACCACCAACAGTTTCTTGAATTTTATTTACCAGGACATTCATAACCATCACGATATTTATTTTCATCACACTGATCACATTGTAAACTCATAAAGTTTTCTTTACATGGACACTGACCCGATATACTATCACATTGAACATCCAACGAACCATATTGATCACAATTACATGCTAAAATAGGGAAAATGACAGATAACATTCAGTATATTTCGAAAGATGTACTTACGTTTACAACCATCTGGTGAGAAACCATAATGATAAGGTAAACATCGATCACAGTGTTGTCCGGTGACACCAGGTTTACAGAAACATTGTCCACTGTTGACAGAACATGATATATTATAAGCACCAATTGGATCACATTTACATGGTCCACAACCTTATAAGAAACATCATGCTGTGATAAATAGTAGTTGTTTAATAGTTGTTAAGAACTCTTACCCGAATCTGAATTTAAATTCCAATAACCATCCTCACATTTATCACATTGTCGATCAATAACATTTGGTTTACATTGACACTGACCATTTTGAAGATTACATTGTGTTAAATATTGGACATCGCTTGTTCTTCTTGTACCACGAGGATGACAATTACACGCTAAATAAATAATATTTAGTTTATAATAGTGATGAAAAATAATTAGAATGTTATTTGTACTTACGATGACATTTAACAGTAGCTAATGCATCACCCCAATATCCTGGCAAACATTTTTCACAATAAACACCAAATGTGTTTTGATTACATTTTAAACAATGACCCGATGTTCTTTAATATTGAAAAAACAACGTTGTTGATATATTTGAAAGAATCAATAGAATTTTACTTACGTATTGCAGTTTCCAATTATATTTGAATCAATATTTCCATTACAACTACATAGTTCACATGGTCGTCGAACACCCGTAATCAATCCTTCAGGATCTCCAAAATATCCATCATCGCAAAATTCGCATCGATCACCTGTTTAATCGTATTAGTCTTAGTCACTAATCAAAAGACTTTTTAATAAATAACTAACCTGTATATCCTGCTGGACAATTTAAACATACTACGTGTTGTGGATTCAGTTGTGTACAAGATACACCATTTGGACATGGACATCGTTGACAATCTTCTGATGTTCCACGATATGGATTGCCGTAAAACCCGGGCAAACATCGTTCACAATTATCACCAGTGGTATGATGTTGACATTGACATTTTCCAGTTTCAATATCACATATTGTCGAATGATTGTAACATTGACATGGTACACACTGAGCAAACAGACCGCCAAATGATGGATTACGACGATAGCCAGATATGCAATATTCACATCGTTCACCGTAGTAACCTGTAGGACATGTACACGATTCAACATTTGAAACTGAAAACAATCCAGATGACAATTGTGAGTGTCCCAGTGTAACTTCACCAAGAAAACTGACAGCATGATCAATTCCAAATGTAGCATGAATTTTAATTGATGTAATGTTTGATAATAGACGCATGAAATCAATAAATGATAATGATGGTGTCCAAGATTGCTCATTTAGACTGAAAAAATACAACAATACCATCATAATAGTGTCATAAGACACGTAATTTCAAATTACCGATAACGAAATGTTAATGGTTCTTCCGATGGTATTGTTTGAGGTATTCCGCCTGTAAGATAAGAGATAAGTGGACAACAGGCCAAAAGATAGCTTAAATTCACTCACCATATATCACTACCCCTACCCTCGTACGATCACCACTTTCGATTGAAACATCATAGTGAGTATACATTCGATTTAATGTTGGTTGAGCACGAAGAATCAATATAAATGTTAACAGTTGATTGTAAGACAATGTACGATCACCAAGATATTTAGCTACAATTGATGATACAGTTCTCTCGTTTTGGTAATAACACGAACTATTTTTCACTGCAACTTACAGGGAGCTTCGAATGTAATATCTTGAGAAGGTAATGCTCGAACATAAATATAGTTACTTCCGTCGCTTTGCACTGGAACTTCAACGCCAGATTTATCAGAGGCACGCCATCCATCACTTCCTGTTTTGCATAGATGTTTGAAATAAAATTACTGCCGTTATAGAACAAAAGATATTTCAATCTACCTTCTGTGAACGATGACCGAATGGGTTGAAAATAATAATTCGGTGCACTTTGGCATGTTGAAGCGTGTCCATAGCAAAAACATTTTGTGCAACCATCAAGATTCATTTGATCCAAATTATAGTAACCAGGACGACATCTAAAAGAGATGGAAAGGCGAAAGTATGATAGAAGAACTGACAGCTGTTCAGCTAAATCTTTTCAATATCGGATGAATTAGGACACTGTATTTACCTATCACAATTTTGACCTTCAACAAACAGTTTACAAGTACATTGGCCAGAACTTGGATTACATTGAAGTGGTTGAGTTGCACCTGGTTCGTAACATGTGCATCGACTAAAACACAAAAAAATGAACGTATGGTGGATATTCAAAAAGCACTTTTAATCTCATTTAACAACATACCTGCAACCATTGGGTCCAAAGTTGTAATGATACGGTGCACATTGATTACATTTGTCACCCACAACTCCTGGTTTACATCGGCATTGGCCATCGATTGCACACTGAACTGTTTCTGATCCTGTAAGTATTCTTAAATAAGATATTAATGCCTAAAACTATCAACTACTGCATGGCTTACCAACAACATCACATGAACAAGGCAAGCAGTCTCCTTCTGCGTCTGGTAATCGAAAATATCCTTGTTTACAGCTTTCACAATTCGGTCCTCCTCTATTACCAGCACAATCAATGCAAACGCTTCCATGACCAGTTCTTTCGTATAGATCAAGATTAAAACTACATGTTTGAGCAAAACCATTACAAACACAAGCTGAAATTTAACCATTTAGATCAATTTTTAAACAAAAGTTGATTTAGAGCCTACATTTGCATGCATGAGCATCATGCACATCGGCTGGCTGCCATGGCGCATCATTATAAGATGGATGACAGTTCTCACAATCACGACCAACCGTATTATGTTCACAATCACAATGAACTCCAGTATTTTTATCAGTGTTTCGACTACATTTATTAGCATGCCCATTGCAATGACAACTAAAAGAATGCCTTGCTACATAAAAATGGATTTGGTTTGATAAACATACCGTCCTCCAACAGCTAAATCGGATATAGCATAAAAGTATGTTTTCAACACATACGGCTGACCAAACATTTCATCCCCAAATGTGTTCATTCTAACTAATTGAATGCGAATTTCATACGCTGTGACCCATTGCTGTAAGTTCACAATAAAAAGCTCTTATCACTACTGATAAATGCATGAACTAAAAATATTATGCAATATACCTGTAAATCACTTCTCATTTCAAATGTAGTTGCACCTGGTCTCCAATCCAGTGTTCCAAAGGCTACCTCAGAACCGTACAAAGGTGTCACATCACTAAAATCTTCTGAACAAATAGCTTCTGTATCCGTGTCCGGATATTTTTTTCTCGGTAAACCAAATGTGAGCATACACGAAGCACTGTAATATTGATACGGTATCCATGGTCCATTTTCATATGTACGTTTATAGATAATAAAACTTTCTGGTTTTGGAGATTGAAATGTCAGTTTAATATATGTTACATCATAGGTTTTTCCTAGAAAGACATGTTATTATCCGATTACAGATGATTGAATAAAAACATCTTATAAGATTATACTTTCATTTCTAGTACAAATCAACCACATGAGACAGTAGTTTGATGTCTTTGAAATCCTAACTCAAAGTTTCTTGTCTTACCCAAGTTTAATGTCAAATTAACTGTATTAGGATAATTGACTCCTTCTAACATTGTATCACTTTGCCACCATGTTATATTTCCTCGTTGATTAAAATCTGTCATTAGTTCGGGTGGATGTGCACGTTTTTCATCTCGGCTATCACATATCTGACAATTTTTATCTGTTGATGAATAATATCTTTGATTATTGTCTAATTGTCCTTGTGGTGGTCCCGTTTGAATACAATATTCTGTTCCCTGAATTGTCGGATCAACTTCCCATCTTTCACCGCAGGTATTTGTACTCTTAATTTTTCGACGAAATGCTGCATTAACAAATTCTGGTAAACAACTAATTGCCGTACCTGATGATTTATTATAGCATGTTTGCTCCTCGATTATTATTGGCGGAGGTATTAATTGTTTCTTTTTTGTCGTTATTGTCGATAGTTTTGGGGTGGTTACGTTATTTAGACTCATCTTAGAAGATGAACGTGTCCGAGACGAAGCGGTAGTCAATGAAGGATTTTTAGTTTGTTGACCAGATAACAATAGATTAGAATCACCGAGAATTAATATCAATGAAAATACGAAGCACGTTGAAGTGTATGTGGACGAAAGTGATAGAGTGAATAGTGACAACGACCGAACGGTATTTAACTGAAATAGATCAGCTATAAATTTGATTAACATTGTTTGTGTCTAATGAAAATTGATAAAATATTTACATAAAGATCACTTGACGGTTGTTCTTTTATATTTATTTATTTATTTTCTAAGTAGCAATAACAGAAAATTGAGTATTCACTATGTAAATATCTATATTGTTGAATGTTTATTATAATCATCATTATTATTAGTTTTGAGCTGACTGGTTACGACATTTTTTTTCGTGAGAAATACACCATTCGTGTGATTGAACATTACGAGATGTACACAATTGAATTGAATATTATACAGCTTTTTTTCTTTTTCTTTTTCTTTCGTATCAAATATAGTATTTGATAATATAATGTGTAGACAAAAGCATTTTTCTCTTTCATACGTACTCACTAATGTTCAATATTTTTGACTGCATCTCATGTGAGAAGATGAAAAAGAGAAAAAAAAGAGAAATCTCATATTCCAACCAGCAATTGTATTCATTCACTAGCAAGAAATATTCGCGTCATTAATACATAAAAAAATTTCGTTTTTCGTTTTTTACAATAGATGATAAATGACCTATTCTACATATAGTTATATTCTAGATAGTTGCCTGAGTTATACTGCTCATCACACAGCTTGCACCGTCGTTTCTCACATATCTAATATATATAGATATATGCAGACACCATAACTTTTGTTCTTATTTTTTTCCCCGTTCGTTCTCAATATATTCAACATTACAGTATCATTGTTCTCTGATTTCTCTGGTCTTAAACTGTGAGATTAAAACGAATTGTTAGATGTATTGTTAATACGATACAAATACAAGAACTATTTAATTTTTTTCAATTGCAAAAAACAAACGAAAACTTTCAAATTTTACACAACTTGAGAGACGTAAATACTTTTAAAGAATAACTTTTATATGCGATGCATGTTAAGACTTTTCTACATTATCGATTGATAATGTTTATTATTGCTTGAATCATGTTAAGGAATTGATTAAATTGACTTTTATGCATAAAAGAAAAACAAAAGTAAATACATCGAGAAACTTCTGATTTTTTATAAGTTAAATAGAATAGGTAAGGATGTAGACAAGAAGATCTCTAGTAGTTTAATCCTGCTTTTATCTCAACGTCTGTTCATCTTCACATTTCAAATGTGAACAAAAAAAAATGTTTCTGTCTAACTCACTACTAGTGAGTTAGACAGAAACATTTTTTTTTGTAAGTTATCAAATATTTTAATACACCGCGCCACTGATTTTTGTTTATGAATCAATAATTTGACTACAGCCACAACTACCAATAACAACAACGCCAACGATCTTTTTTGCATTTTGCATTTTATTATGACGCCCGTAGGCACTTGCAAAAAAAGGTATATAAAAATTCCCAATACATTATAACAAACATAAAAATATTGATAATCCTACACTGCCAATACAATAAAAATATTAAAAACAGTAGGGAAGTATTATGAGAAAAATGTAGCCTGTTTGGTGACACAGCTAGAGAGAGGAAAATCCATAACAAAGCAAAAACAAAAAACAAAAAACAAAAAACAAAAAATAAAAAATAAAAAAAAAGAACATCATTCTAAAACCGGGTTTCTATTTCATTATTCGGAAAAACGAGTTATAAAGATCAACCATTTACATAAAAACGATTCATGATTGCTAATCATTTGTTTAACCCTCTTAATGCGAAAGAAGTTTCCTACCTTCCAGTCCTTGCTAATCCTTGGACGATAATAGCCTTTTTTCTAGATAATTCTTAACATGGAAAGTTAAATCTGGCTCATTAGTGAAATCACAGAGATTACGTGCTGTTACGAACGGGCAACGGTAAACTAACCGGAGTCCTACTCGATACTTTCGGTAGAGGAGTTCTTGTTGTGTAGAGGGAAGTAGGGGTAAGAACGGAAAAATCCAGGCAAAAAAGAGGAAGGAATAAGCGTAAAAGCATAGTTTAAGTACAATTGTTTCAATGTTTTTGATTCTTTTAACCATCTTAATTTGTTAAATGATTTTTGTATGCTTTCTACAGTGCTGCTTGTCCACAGTGGGCTTTAGTGGAAGTTTATCTGTCCATGTAAATCCTAGATATTTAAATCTAGAAACGATCTCAATTATGTTATCACCCATAAGGACTATTATATTAGGTTTCCGGACTTGTGAATAGAAAACTTGCGCTACAGTCTTGGAGATATTGATGGGCCGCTTCCACTTTTTGGAGTAGCTTAATAGCCGGTTACATACTTTAGTTCGCTCCTCACTCAAGAATTCAATCATAGTAGATAGATTCTTCATGACGGGAGGAACTATAAGGACGTTCAGATCGTCGGCAAATAAATGACACGAAAAAGCGCCTGCACATTTAACTAAATCTGCGTGATATATAATAAAAATGAGCGGGCTTAGACCGCTACCTTGTGGTAGTCTGATGTATATACGAAATATTCCCGTCCTTACGCCTCCAAAAACTACGAAAGATCTTCTACCGGACAACCAACTTACGATTAGCTTCAGAAGTTCAAGTGGCATGCCCATTCTATATAATTTTACTACTAGTCCAGTGTGCCAGACCCTATCAAAAGCTTTTTTATAATCTACATATATCGCAAGCGTAGGAATATTAGCTGCTAGGTTATTCGCCACTTCCTGATATATTGACAAAACTCGAGTCTGTAGCAGATGGCTTTTCCTAAATCCTGATTGTTCTACGGGAATTATTTGATTTTGTTCCGCCCAGTTTTTGATCCTTTCATGGATAACTTTCTCATACAGTTTGGAATGAGTAGCCAACAACGAGACTGGACGCGTTTGATCGCAAGAAGGCATGCCTGCTTTTAATTTATTAAGCGTAACAATTTTTGCTAACTGCCAAACCTCCGGAAAATGACAATCTTTTAGCCAGTCATTAAAACACTTCGCTAGACAATCAATATAGCCCGGGGGAAGTAGCTAAACCCTAAAATTAGAAATATCGTCGAATCCAGTCGATTTTTTTGGTTTGAGTTTTTTAATGTATTTATTTATTTCGATTGAAGACGTTCCTGTCACAGACTTAGTGCACAAAGCTAGTCTAGTCATAATTTCATTATACTCAGCTTAACATTCTACCTCGAAAAGATCATTGTAATTTTCCGTCGGCGCTGAAAATTGTTCAGGGTATATTTAAATAGTTCGTCCGTGACTTCTCTACAATCCTTAATAACTGTCCCATTAGTTACTAACTTCGAGAGTGGGAGCGATTTAGGTCTGTATATACGGGATAGATATGTCCAGAAGGGTGAGTCAGCTTTGCCGTGAGATTCCTGAATTGAAGTAAGAAACTCTGTCCATCTAACGGACGTATAGCTAAGAATTTCACTCTTAATTTTTCTCGAACCACACCTTAATTTGATCCTATCTTCCTCATACCTATACCCCCGATAATATCTATTCCTCACTTTCCTCAAAACAGATAACTTATCAAGAATGTCCTGCGGAAGTGCCCATGAGGGCATTTTCGATAAATTTATCGCGATAAATGATATTTTTATCCACCCGTCACCGATTTTACTAGTATTTATCTAAAGGAAAAATTCATCGCGATAAAGAACTTTTTCATCGCAGAAATCTCTTTTATCGCGATACCTGTCGATAAATATATCATGCTATGATTTATCGAGGTGAATTTTTCCTTTCGATAAATAGTAGAAACATCGGTCACGGGTGAATAAAAATATCATTTATCGCGATAAACTTCAAGTTAGTACCCATGAGGGTATTAACTTGTTTCATTTCAGAGATATAGAATTTTTCATTTTTTTAAGGGATAGAGACAGAAAAACAGCTGTCTGTGGTTATTCCTCAAATACACTTTATCTTTTCTTTCTAATCAGCTGATTTTAGTTATGAAAACAAATCTTAAGGGTTTCTTAAACACGTAGAATATTCTTAATGTGGATTTCTTACAGTGAGCGCCAGTGATTCAGAAAAGTTCTCAAAAGCTGAACATAAATAAATATAACCCCAAATAACTCTCGAAGCGATGAGATAATACTGACAGCTATTCCTTGATACACGAAAAATTCCATATCTCTGAAATGAAACATGTTTGAAGGCTGAAACTTTCAGCGTAAATACTAGATTAGGGTAAATACCTTGTGTAAAAGTTTCAAGCGGATACTTAAAAATTTGACGGAGTTATGAATTTTTCAATTTCTTGGATTTTCCGCTGGGAAAATAGAAAAACGCGTATAACTTATGAAGGAAGCAAATTGCGCCGCTATCGTTTTAGGCTTTTTCATATCTCCATATGACCTATCGATCGGCATATGAACGAAGGAAATCGGAATCCGACACCTGAGAACGTTCCCTCGTAAGATAGGTGAAAATCATTAGATTGGACGTTCATAATAATTACCACATTGATCAAAGTGTTGCTTTAGCTGGACGCAAGAAAACAAATTCGAAGGGAAATGGAGTATACTACCAATTCAAACTGCAGCAGAAATTTTCTTGTTCAAAAAGAGGGAAAGAGAATCTCTGGCAAAGAGGAAACATATCGAAACACAATATACCCATGACCCTTGAAAAAACCACATAATACCACAACTAGAAGCTCAATCGTGATAATTTTATCGTGGTTTTTAAAAATCATGATAATTTTCCTCGGAAATTATCGAGATGAATCAGTTATCTTCGGT